>JAAAKM020003298.1:0-12625 GCA_010016025.2 Alatinidae sp. Z8VKAUB7J3 | reverse complement strand
CATACATACATACATACATACATACATACATACATACATACATACATACATACATACATACATACATACATACATGCTATCACTGTTCCACTTTTCCCTCTCAAAACTGATCAGATTATCGGAAGATAAAACTGTATTGATAGATTTACAAAGGGCATTTGTTACGTAAAGCTCCATCTTTATTCCCAAACCCTGACTGAACGGACGAGAAGTTTTCATCTAACTTGCTGATCAAAACTCAGGTTGTGAATAGTAATGCCAAGCGAAGGCTACCAAACCACGGGATATTCCACACGCAAATTCATTTTCCCCTCGACTTGATGCTTTATCACTTGCGCTTAAAATTGCAGGTCTCCATACCTTTGCTGAAGTTTTTGTGCTCTAGGTCCTGCATATTTCATAAATGACAGTTCTTGCAAATTTCTAGAATCGTAAAGCTTTCGAGGATTTAGTGACGCTCAAGATGAAAACAAAAACAGGGTTGATAACTAAGGCAAAATTTAGGAGAAACGCATTATTGCGTTTGCGTGCACTCTACCAGCCGGTTATACTACTCGATTGCCAACAATACAAATAGGAGAACAATGGAATCCATTCTGCATTCTACAAAACTCTACAAGGATTTACAAGTTTTTTCGCCTGGCAAAACAACCTGTAAAGTGCAATTAGAAATTTTGTTTACCTGACAACAGTGCGATTGAGGATTTGTGCATGGTCTATATCAATCATAATCAATAATCAAAAATAATAACCGCCAAGAGAGAGACCTTGTAAATGAAATTGCATGGGAAAGCAAGTTGTAAATTGTGGGATATGTAACACAATCAACAACTGCCGTGCAGTTTTAAGCTACATAGGGGGCTTCTCCCTGGTGGACGAGTGTCATCCTCTACGCTGTACACTGTTAAAGATACAAATTAAGCGGATTCCAATAACAAGTAAGGCTTCGCAGAGTAGATACGAAGAATGAGTAGCACCATACAGGTAAATAAAGTGACAGTATGGACACCCCCTATTAGCTCCCGATTTTCCACTGGTAGACATCGCCTCGTTAGCTCCCAATCATCCACCACTGGACATCCCCTCATTAGCTCCCAATTTTCCACCAGTGGACATCGCCTCGTTAGTTCCCAATCATCTACCGGTGGACATGACCTCCTTAGCTTCCTATCGTCCACCAGTGGACATCGCCTCATTAGCTCTCAATCATCCACTGGTGGGTATCACCTCATTAGCTCCCAATCATCCATCCGTGGACATGACCTCCTTAGCCTCGTATCGTCCACTGGTAGACATCGCCTAATCAGCTCCCAATCATCCACCGTTGGACATGACCTTATCAGCTTCAAACCGTCTACTGGTGGACATCGCCTCATTAGCTCTTAATCATCCACTGGTGGACATGACCTCCTTAGCTTCCTATCGTCCACTAGTGGACATCGCCTCATTGCCTCCTAATCATTTAACGGTTGACTTCATTAGTTTCCAAACATTCACCACTGGACATCACCTAATTATCTCTCAATCATTCACAGTTGGACATCGCCTTATTGACGTTACCAAAAAAAGTAATAATAAAATAAGCTGATGGCTTAAGCTGGAAACAACTGCACTGATATGGAAGAGACAGGTAGAATTAGCAGGTCTCTAGTAACTTAAAACGATCAGTCAGTACTGAACGAACATTAGGTTATTGCTCTCCATTATAGTCAGCCACGTTGGTTTTGTGATTGGATACCGTACCTTATCAGGGGCTACCCTACTACCAACAACTCCGGCACGAAGTGAGCCCCAAACTGTCCCATTTATCAAGGCTTTGAAACATGTATGTCGGGTCTCACTCTGGTTGTAATTGTTTCAGACTATTCCTACACCAATAATTTTTTCCCATTTCTTATATGGCATTGAACGATTGGGGAATACAAGTGTCACATTCCAGAAAACACATCAGATATAGCCATACCTACCGGCTATATGATGCAAATTAAATGGGAAAGACACTTGAGCTTGTCTTATTAGATACATGGACGAGAGAAACAGCGTTTCTTATCTAATTTAGAACTAAGATGAGACCTCTAATGATGTCTAAGGTATTTCAAATGTATTGTATCATTGAAGTATTTTCGCTATATACATACCCAGCAAGTCGGCTTCGTCCATAAAATGTGTGGTCAATAACATCGTTCGTCCTTCTCTTTCCCTCTGGAGCAAATCCCACGTGAATCTACGGGCAGCTGGGTCCATACCCGAGGTTGGTTCATCTAGCATCACGACCTGCGCAAGTTGGGATGAAAGAAAGCATGACAGACTGAAAACGTTACAAGGCCAGCAAGTATCAACCTTCACATGAGTCACCCCCCCACCCCCCAACCTAAGATTGAACCATTTACTATTTATATCAGCAATATGAGTTCATGACAATTATCAAAGAATGAGAATAAAACCGAAGGCATGTAAAATCGACAGTATGAGAATGTAGGGGGTTTTTTTCACCAACTGGGAATCCATTAAGGGAAACCCACGGTCCTGGTCACAGCACTTCCCTATTTATGACAATGCACAACTCTTCCCTACCAGGGCATATCCTTTTAGATTGCACTACATTTCTAGGCTGCACAAGGGACTGCATCTGGGCTTTGCAGAAATCATGTCACTAACTACAATACGTTTCACTTAATTGTTTCAATGTTCTATAACCCATTGCAACTATACGAACCTCGACCGATAGTACTTATAAACTTAAGTTCACTAAATCGTGCATCTTGATTTCTTCCATTCCCGCACAGTTTTTGAAATGTCAGGATGTTCCACAACCAAATATGAAATATTTTCCCTGAAATCATGCAAGGACAGCAAAATGGCCCCAACCATATGCATAGAGGAAGTGCCAACGAATAACCCGTCCAGTAGCTGATCCACATGACGTGAAGGCCTGCCGAAATGAAAGCTAACCGACGTGAAGGCCAGCCGAAATGAAGGCCAACCGACGTGAAGGCCAGCAGATGTGCAGGCCAGCTGATGTGAAGGCAAGCCGAGGTGACACAAACTGATATAAGGCCAGAGAAATTGCAAACGATTGAGCTGAGCGTTTCTTTGGTTTTTGTTGGGTTCTTTGTACTCTTAAAATTCATATTTAAGATGAAACTGGCTTCCAACCGCTATTTACACATACACGTGAGTGTAAAATGACTGCCAATGATTGCTTCCATAAAAGACCTTGAATGATACATGAGTAAATAATCCATTCCGCTGTCAAGGTCATGCATTATGACTTGTGGTAATCCCCTTACTTGTAGATAGCTTGCTGCTAGGTTACTGAAATGCTACAGTAGTTTGAGCTCATGGTTCCTTGGTTGATGCAAAAGAGTGTACTATGAGGCGGGGTGTATATGTCTTCCTTCGCTCCAATAACAGCCCTTGAAGACTTTTTTCACCCCTTATCCATTTCTAGCCAAGACCTAGTCAATAAAAAATTATGGGCAGCACAGATATGAAAGTATATCTTAAGCCTGCAAGCTGTTGAGACTGTTTTTGCTTCCTATATTGTGTCAGTCTAGGAATACTTTCAGATTTTAAATTAACAACACTTTGAGGCATCACATATTTTGGGTAAATTTTCCAATGTGTCATGACATGCGGAAAACCCACATTTTCGTTAACTATCTGAACTGTTGACGTGCGAGTCTCCCCCATGAGTTTGTTTAGATAGTATTTACGAAATAACGTCTCTCATTTGTAAATGATTTACAAACAACGACGCCAAAAGATGTGTAAGGGGGGAGGGGGGGGTAATAAGCCCAAGGCCTTGGTCACTAAGAGAGCCCCAAAATAACTAAAAGATTCAAATATACTTATCAGCCATGGGGGATCTAATAACTTTGTCACTATTCCAACCCAGGGCCCTTGCTGGATGATGACAGTCCTTTTAAGAAATGGTAAGAACAGCCCCTTTAGATCAGAGACGTTTGAATAATTCTACTTAAATATGTATTCGTTGTGGAATGACTTGACCTAAAGAATATACCAGAAAAACAAGATCAGGCGGGAGAAGCAGTCCCCAGACCGGAATGTTTGCTCAGTAGCCACAAGAAACCTACCGTGATATTAGTGGTGGGTCCAAAGGATTTCTTAATTTGGATAATCAATGGAGATTACTGTGTAAAAGGAAGCACTGAGCCCTACCTGGAAATGGCACTTACGATTCGCTTGTCATAAGACACGATGTGATACGTATAATTCGTTAATCAAAACTGGAGAAACATTAGGCAGAAGGGTAGGTGAAAGTCGTTAACCCTTTTCCCCTATATTTATTGATTTGTGCAAGTCTACAACCGGCTGCGAAAGGCAGGAAGTTGAAGAGAAGTAAGTTCGATTACTGCCCAATACCAATAGTTCCTTCTGATATGCTGAATGGTACAGACTAAGAGTAGAGAAGCAACATCTCTCCTCCAAAAGCGTAGCGTACATTGGGCACAAAATCACAGGCTACTAACCTTGGAGTCTGCTATCAAAGCTATACCAACGGACAACTTCCTTTTCATTCCACCTGAAAGATTTTTTGACAAAACGTTGGTCTTGTCAACAAGTCCAGTTGCTTCTATCATCCGATTGACCTCTATCTTGATCAAACTTTTTGATGTCATGCCTTTCAATTGGGCGAAAAATTCCAAATGTTCCTTGACCGTTAAAGCATCAAAGAGAACATTATGCTGGGGACAGATCCCTGTAATTTGAAAGATGAAAAACGTTTTGGTTGGTAGAGGATAATGTCATTACAATACAGCTGGGGATAGGGCATGGAGTTGCTTCCCCCCACCCACTTTGAAATTGGGTGCCTAACTATATTTATGTTTCCCCAAGAAGCTCCACCTGAAGGAAATCAAGCCATTGTCATTAATGAGAGTGCTGCGAAGAATACACCAGTATTAACATATCATTGGAACTCTTCTTTGAAAAGTTACATCTAACTTTGAAATCATATCAATTACGGCTTAAGGGGAGTCTAAAAGAAAAAGGTATCTACACTAGCCAAGAGACCTGGTACTTTTCTCATCATCATGTTAGAAATAAAATATAGCCTTTGGTATTGAGGCTAGCTTTTGTCTTTACTATTGCTTTTCACATACTTTGCCTTGCTTTCCTTTGCTCTCATCAAACTATCTGATGACATCTAATTCACATATATCTTTATACACCATGCAGTAATGTAGATAAGTCTGTGGATGTCAATAAATATGTACATCTTTTAAATCTACTTATGGACGCTGGTTGACTGAGCCTTGGCCGAAACTGGTAGGGAAAATATGTAACTGAAGGAGGCAAGTCATTGTGGTCCATGGCTCCTTTTTCACTTCAAATCACAGAGTTTGTTGATCACTGAATCAAACAGTGAAGCACTAATGGACTGGAGAATTGATCACCATCAATCATCATCATCATCATCATCATCATTATCATCATTAACATCATCATCATCATTATCATCATCAACATTCTTTATTAATCATCATCAATGATAAATATCATCATCACCATCAATATCAATCATTATCATACATCACCATCATGATCCCTTATTAATCATGATCAATAATCATCACCACACCACCATTATCATAATTATCATCATAACGAATGGTTGTCATAAATTATCAACACCATCATCATCATCATCATCATCATCATCACCAGTTATCATCATCATTGTTGTTTTCATCACCACTTGTAATCATGATCATTATTACCATCATCATCATAACCATCATAATCATAACCAGCATCCATTTGCTAAATCATAAATTTTTTATACTAAGATATATTCCTTTTGACTCCTCAAAGGTATATATGCAAATTTTAAAATGTAACTAATAGATGGAAGGTTGCTACAACTATATATCATCAAATCAATGTACCTAAACTTCGTCTAACTCCTGTCAAGTTCTCACAAATATCATATCCATTCACAACAGCAGTTCCACTTGATGGTGGAAACAAACCAGTCAGCATTGATATTGTTGTTGTTTTCCCAGCACCATTGTGCCCAAGAAGAGATGTGATTTGTCCTTCAAACATGTTCAGGGTCGTACCTTTGACTGCTACTTTAGTGCCTTGAAGATAAAATTAAAGAAGATTAGGTTATTCTTTTCCACTCATGTAGCTATAAGAGACAAATTGTTAAAATATCACACAAGGTCACAAACCTCAGGGACAAAGCTGGGATAACATAAAAATTTCATCCCTCGAAATAAGTGAGACATGTGGCTGGCAAAAAAGCCACTCTAGCAGCTTACTGGGTCAGCAGATTTGGGGGAAAATGTGACAATGTTTTGTAATAGGTCAGCAGTGCCATCAGCTTGGTACTATTTTCTCTTCATGTGCGACAATAAGCACAGTGTAAAACAACCTTCATTTATGTCTTTTTACTTCTACCTTGAATAGTTATGAAACAAAATAATCATTTATGCAAATTTTCCTGGCCTGATTTTAAGAGGAAATCCAAAGGAACATGGTTTTTTGGTAAGTGTGTAAGTCGACCCCCATGAAAATGGCATAGATGAATATTTTAAGTGAACTAGAAATACTATGACTGCAGCTTGTGGTGAGATTTCAGACAGTCTTGGTCACTACTTCAATCCTTTAAGCATACCTGGGCACCATGGCTGGAAGACAACAGACTAGCAAAAACTTGGAATCACATCTAGCCAACATGATTCCTACAGCTATTGCTTTTACAAAAGTGAGGCCTGAAGAAAGATGTTGCTGGATGCATTTTAACAGATACACATAGGGCATATGTGTCAAAGAAAACCTATGTTAAATAGAACCAAGTGATGTACAGTGCTAACAATTCTATCAATTGCTTATAATATATTGCATTGTTTTACAAACTCTGTATATAAATCTTGTAAGGATTTGATGCTTTAAAATCCATTTCATATTACAATTGTCCTGAGTTTGCAAGTCCTTATGTGCTGTCGAAAATCCATTTTTTCCAATGAAGCTTATATATTTACAGGTATATACTGTATTATATCTACCGTCTTTACATTGTGGTTATTATTTATTTCCTATCAGTTGTTCTGGACAACAACATTTGGGTTTTTTTCTGTGGTTTGCAAGTATGATAGACAGCAGACAAAGATTTCCAGTGTTTTGCTTGTTATATGATGCCTTCCTTACCACTGTGTGACCTTCCTTTTTTGCAGTGACTATGATGCAAGAACTAGACCAGACTAGACTAAATAATTATAAAAAAATGACACAATAAGTGTATGCCATGGCTATTCAATCCAACTTTCAACCTCCTTATACACTGATAAGTATAAAATGACCAACATCAGCAGTCAGTTGTACCTGTTTCTGTTTCAAATGTTTTCCTCAGTCCTTTGATCTTTATCCCTGCTCTTAAACCTTCTGGTTCCTTCTCTATGAAGTTATTTGCTTCCTTTTCATCTTCCAATCCAGCTGCCATTTCCTCAGCTTCAATCAAAGGCACTTGATCCTTGAATAGAAAACAGTTACAAAAAATCTCTCAGGATCCACAAGTTAATAAATCTGAATAAATTGCATGGTATTAGAGATTTGGTAGGAGTAATTTCATTGTCATTCCTAGTTCTCAGCTTAAAATTTCTTTGGGCTTTTTGGCTGGCCAGGATATATCAATGGCAAACTTCCAATCCTATATAGACTTTGCCGGTCCAAAACCAAATTCCTCTGCAGCAAATCTTTCTTTGACTACTCTGTACCATACTGGAATGAGATCTAAACACAAAATATGGTACCTGACTATTTCTGAAAGTGTGGAATTAAAATGTTATCATCATTATCATAAACATAATCATCATCAACAACATCATCATTGTCATCAACATCAACATCATCAACAACAACAATCACATCATTATCATCAACATCACTATCATTACCATTGTCATCACTAACATCATCCTTAGCATCATCGCAATTGTCATCTGCATCATTGTTATTACAATAATCATTATCATTGTCATTATCATCATCACCAGCATCCTCTTTTCTACTGTCATGATAATTATCACTATGATCACTAACCTTATCTTCTCATCACATGCTACAAATGACTTTAGAAATCCACACTTGGAAGAAGGGTAGCATAATATCACCCATGAGCATTATACTATGTCATAGCTGTCAATTTAAAAGGTAGCAAGATACTTGAACTTACCACATCCTTTACGTCAAACCAGTAACTTCTTTTGAATGGGAAATACCATGGGAGTGGCACACCATATTCACCAGGATAAATTCCTTCCACATACCATGTAACCAACCCATACAAAATGCTGTCCACTATCATCATTGCTAAAACCCAGCCAAGAGCAAAACTGTCATCCACAGTCACACCATCATACAAATTTGACCACTGAATTCCAACCCCAAGGCCCTCAAACTTTCCTATGAGTGTAGCTGCCAAGCCCATAGCCACATTGAAATCAAGACAGGCTGCTAACCTAGCACCAACTGTCATAGTGCTATAGAAATTAGCAATAAAGAAGAAAGGAACATAACTCAAAAACCAGAGAATACCTCCTGCTGCTGCAGCAATATTTGCACGATAGAAGAAGGCACTTACCATGAAACAAAACATAACAGCAGAGATTGCATACAACAACAAAAAGACAAGAACAAGAGACGGGTCACTCTGGCTAAGCATCTTGCCATGAGGTCCAAATTTTACACAAAGAAAGATGACAATTATTAATATTGGTATCATCAGGAAGATAACACATTTGATGAACCAAGCCATCCAATGAAGCCATCCTGACAGCCCCATCATTTTCATTGATTCCTAAAAGGAAAAACACATTAATGGTCAGAATAGCAAGATTTAGAGCTATATAAATAAATAAATAAATAATTAATATTAGTTCATTTCCACCAGTAATTAGCATGTTCCATGTTCTCAAATTGGATAATAATAATACCTTTTATATTAATTATTACAAGGAATGTCTAAGAGCATCTGAGCTGTTATTAAAATACACCAATAGAAATATACAACCATATCAGCACTTGGACTTTAGCAAGAAAGTTATTCTATAGCTACTAAATACACTTTGCAGACCATGCAGTAGTAAGAAAATAAGAGTTAGCCCAGGATAAAAGCTTGTGAGGCCAATAACCACCACTGCAAATTCTGGTAACATAGCATTCTTCAGCTGATTTCTAAATTTTTCTCTAGGTAAAACACATAGGTAAGAAAGCATTGCCTGGCTGTCAAAAGGTCAATGTAAACAATTATACATTACTGAATATATACTTGTTTGTGAAATGATTGTAAAGGCTGGACAATACTGTAAGGTTTACTAGTAGTTTTTCCCGTTATTTCATCACGTGTATAATAATTCAAGCTAATTTTAGGGACTTAAAATTTAAGTGGAATTTCCGTCCTTAAGTGTCTTTTCCTGCAAATAATTACTGCCTCAAGGACTCAGCATCACAGCCTATACATGTTTTACTTTGTCTCGCATTTTAGCCAATCAGAGCTACTGAATAAGGTGTTAACCATAAGGTATATATATTACTATACAGACTCGAAACATCAGTTGTAATGAGAATTTCTGTCAGGCTGTCAAGGTTTCCGAAGACTTCAGTTGTAAAGGAAGTCATGTTTTATGCACTTCTGTGACTAGGTTGTAGTTATGTATGTTATTTGATGATGGTGTATGTAATGATGATTGTATACTCTTTTATTGATGGAATATGGGTCACCTTTAAACTGTAGGGCATTCAGGATGATATATGGAATGACAAGAATATTGTTCGCAGTTATTGCCTATGCCACTGAACGCCTATACATCTGCGCATATGAAGTATTTAACGTCTATGTTAGGGCCGGATTTCGGAACCTTAACGTAGCTCCTTACAAATACTTTACATTAATTACTTGTATCATACTTTGCATGGAATACATTACATCCTACGTATGAATGGTAGTTAAAGAAAGGAAGAAGCCTAGTACTGGATAAACTAACAAACACTCGGGTTTGGTTTGGCTGAATGATTTGGTTAGTGATTCAAATCCCACCTTCCAAACAAAGAGATTGTTTCAAGGCAGTTTCTGTTGCTAATGTAGAGGGCATTGATCAAAGTTGTATTTGTTCGAGTAAAACAAGGGTTATGGGGCTAATGGGAAAATCTCTGAAACCAATTTAGACTGTTGGCAATAAACTTGGACCATCTTGGTACACCACTTCTTTTAATCCCCCTGTTTGAGAAATTGTAGAAATCTCTTTCTTAGCATTTATGACTCATATTCTTTCTGTTTTATTTTTATAGCAATCTCTCAATCAAAGACCCCTGATGAGCAGTGGGCCCGATATTGAAACTACCCTAAATAAAAAGAAAATTCACCTACAGGCTAACTAATAATTGTTTTATTTTTATAGCACACTCTTTTGCTAACATCTCTATAAAAGAACCATTATGGAAACAAGGTCTCCTGAACCCTTTTTATGCAATCCCTGCCAACTTTAGCTATAGAGGTACTCTCTTCAAATTAGTGAGTATTTCTCTGTAATTAGTTCCGGTTATTTGCATCATGTATCCTCTTGTACACAGTAATTTTATCCTTAGATGCATCTTTTCATCTTTCATATTTTTGCATATTTTTACAGTAGTATTTTTCATATATTGTAATTCAACACCTTTTGTAAATGGCAAAATAAATAAATTCATGCATGCATGCATAGATAAATACATACAGACACACATACACACAAACATACATACATACATGCATTCATACATACATGCATTCATTCATACATACATACATACATACATACATACATACATAAATACATACATACATACATACATACATACATACATACATACATACATACATACAAACGTACACACATATATGCATATAAACATTCATATGTGTTTGATTGTGCATGGTACCAATGATGGTACTATGAAACTCTTTTATCACCCAGGGACTGCAGGTATTTTGGATTGGAGGGGTTGAAGTATTAGAAATAGGGGCTATGGCTAACTTAGTCTGACCTCTTGTATGCTTAAAAGGCCTGTTATATATTTTTACTTAAGGCTGTGTTCTTGTTTCTTGGGGTATTAGTTTGCTCACAACTCAAAATATTCATTTAAAATGTACTTGTACAATTACCATTTTTTGCAGCTACTGTGGTTTCTGCAGTCATCAACAAAATGAGGCTCAGGCACAAAGCCTAATTCTATTAATCAATGAGTTCAATCTTTTGCCTCTCAGTTTCATATTTCTCCAGTAACTTTCTATACTACACTCCCACCCCTAAACACAACAAGATCAGTTTAAACCAAAACACATTACAAAGAGTGTTGTCACATTCACACCTTCAGCTTCTTCTCTTTCTCGTACACCACATTACGTACTATGGTCAATGATGTGTAGACCAGTGACAGCATCAGCAACATTGGCAAACTGAATTGGATTATAACCAGAAACACATCAAACAAATAGGGAGGGTAAGGGAATCTCTCCATGCCAATCACAAACTGATCAGTTTTGAAAGTGTTATTTTTGAATTCAACAATACTAAGGTCGATTGCTTGCTGCAGTGCAAGGAAACCCTCTGAGTAGTACTCCGGTGGCCCACCAGTAGATGTGTTGCCGTTGCGTGGTCCAATACCGTCGAAAGTTATAGGAAACACAAATTGTGTTAGCCAATCCGACTTGAATTGGCCTAAATTCCTTGCGATCCTATTCTTTTTGTGTTTAGAGCTGGAACTCAGTCGAAGTTTGTATGTTATTTCCTTGTTGCCTGGAGTAGATTTGAAGAAAACTCCACCAAGGAATTTCCAACTATTAGGGTCCTTTTCTTCATCAATCATTAATTGCCGAACCATTTCATCTTCTGAGCTAAATCCAGCACCTTTTACGTTTACTTTCAGTTTCTTGGCCATATTGGCCATCACTTGTGAAACATCTGATGTATTCGGTGCATATGCTACAGTCCAAACAGATCCTGGCCGTGGAGGACCGAAGGGTATCTTCGACACGGCAAAACTTTCATAAATTGAGGCTGGTTTCTGTTCTTGATCGATAACGAAGACACGAAGAAGAAGTAGTATCAGAACGAAGAAAATGGGCAGTCCAATTTCAAATATGGTGGAGATGGGCCTCCTCCTCTGAAGTAAGAAGTTCTTCCAAAGCAAAAGTCGAAGTTGTTGAAAAGCACCCATCGCGAGGCTAACAGAATGTAAGTTTAATCTATGATGATAATATGCACTAAAAAGTGTGCATTTTTATTTCAAAATCCTTCTTAAGAATTACAACTTGTGTGAAGTGTCCATTCAGCACAATTCCCACATGATCTCCAGTCTCGTGATGTTGTTTGTGATATCTCGGAGACCAACATGACGACATGATCCGTGCTGCTTACATCAGGAATTGTAAAATCCACAGGCGGCTGGAATGAAGTGTTCTTTCGTACACGGAAGTAAACGGGAAAGAAGTGGGTGTGGAAGGGAACCTTCGGGGAACTCCCGCCCCAATGGGTGTAGGCAGTACTTAACTGATAAACCGTTGCAGAAAAAAACGAACTCTTACCTTAACCTTGTCAAGCTCCATTTGATGTATTTG
>JAAAKM020003296.1:0-12626 GCA_010016025.2 Alatinidae sp. Z8VKAUB7J3 | reverse complement strand
CTTGTTCTGGTGCAGCTTAATACTTTGATACTTTTTGATCAATCCGGTAATGGGGTCAACCAGGCTATGCCAGAGTCGCTCAATGAAATTTCATTGAGCGACCCTGGCTATACTATCTGAGATTATTCCTTCTCAGGCGTTTCTCGTTGCAGGGGAGTTTGCAATTTTCCAGTCGCTCTTTGTCTTTGATCTTCTAATCATGTCAAATCCTTTTACTGGCCAGTGTAAGCTTAGCAACAGCTCATCTCTTACGCGTACATAGGAGAAATAGACGTAGACAGGCTGATGTACAGTAGGCCTACGCATTTACCAGGAGCCAAAATCAAAACAATTAGGTGGAACGTCTCTATAGCGGACTCCGTTTGTTTAAAGTAGATATTCTATTGCTTTTGCAGGAAAGATCACAAAATCTTATAATATTTAGCAGCATAAACAATATTGTGTTCGGGTATATGTACTGTATACTTACAGGCATATTTACCCCAAAAAATCTAGAAAAAGGCGGTCTATAGAGAAAAAAAATTATTGTTTTCGTAGGAAAATTTTCCCAGAAAAATTTACTGCATCGCAAGTATAGTACTTTATTTCTCTTGTTAATATGCAACTTTCGGTGCGATCGGCAAACACTTTGATTTTAGATTACGTCCTTCAAGAATGAATTAAATAACGTAAGTTTAGCACAGTTACCTTGCCTTACTGCAATACTGCGGCCATGTGTCCAAACGTTCTACACCGCATTTACTGCTAACTTTTAAGGATTCACGGCTTCACACATTCATGTTTGAGTAAACTTACAAACACCGGAAGACGTAATAATTCCAGCGCATAAATTTAGTGCAAAATTGGAACATCTTTAGCAGTAAGAGTCTTAAGGAATAAACATGATAATGTTCGCTGCAATTCTGTGCAAAGTAAAAAAAACCCAACAAGTGGTAGTAGAGTCGATATGATTACATAAAAGCACACTGTAATATCCTTATTACAATAAATCAAATAAATGTATGATAGGTCAGACTCCGTCATTATCAGAGAAAGTGTAACATGTCACTTCAAAATGCCCATGTAATTTTCTTGCGGAGTGCAGTTTGCGAGGCAATATTGGAGCATTGAGTTTCGCCTTGGTCTGCAAGAATTCCTTGATTCCGAATGTAGACAAAAAATCTTAGGCAAAGAAATATATCTTTGAAACAAAAAAATGTTCTTCTTACATCATGTGTAAACTTTATTTGCAACAATTCATATTTCCTTATAACATCGATAGTACATGTGGGTAAAAAACACATCTTTCTTCTTCCTTTGTTGGGTTAAAAGAACCCTTTTAAATCGGGATTCGGAGGGGCATAAATGAATCCCAATCGCTCGATTTTAGATAATGTAGGAATGGAGAAATAAAGATATATTATTATTATATGGGGTTTAAAGTAGCCCCAAAAACTTGAAACCTTTCGTGAACACACCCAGGTCTCTTCAAGAAGCGGAAATTAATCTTAGCCATTATTTTTTTGTATTTCTTAAATCATCGATTCTGGACGTGCGGGATAGTAAAGGGTGTCGAATCATAGCTGCTTTATTATTTTTAAGCGGGGAAGTGTTGTGGAGGCTCCTTTTGGACCTCAGCTTACTGATTCTTGTTCTAAACCCCCTTCTTGAGGTGAACCGACACTATCAACAAAGAGTTTCTGCCTATGTCACATTCCGAAGCTTTTAACACACCTAAAAGTCACTTCAATGACGTTTACCCCTACATATCATTGCGAAAAGACATTTTCATTAAAATGATTAAATTTCCACCGAGGTTTGTGAAACAGCAACCTTTTGAGTTTGTTAAAGTAGCTATTACCAAGAATTATCAAGTTTTAACTTGTACCCTTGTCCTTCTCCACACCCCTTCTTCTCCAGGTGCTTATCCTCTAAGGAAGAGCCAGCCACCTTCGCCAGTCTCCTCCCCTGCATGTACCTTTTTCGAGCTGGTATAACTGCGGTTTGACGGAGATTGACGTTTAGTTTTTGTGGAATTAGTCTGAGTGGCATTTTATGTCACAAAATTTATTATGTGATCATAAATCATAAATTGATTTGCTGATCCTGTGGTGATTAAAGCAGTTTTACATTTTTACTCGTACCTAACTTGACTAAAGTTTTTTATCAGGAGGCTAAATTACGTATGGGTCTAAGATAAATCATTCCAGTAATGACATTTCATGCCTTTATGTTATACACAATACATTTTTTCACTTTATGATATGGCTGCCCTCTTCACTACACAGTGCCCATTCCCCATTACATCGCATTAGGTCTCATTAGATGCTTAATGCCCCTGCCGATGCGGATCTTTCCACTTTATAATTTGATACAGGACTCTTTTTTCAACCCTTCTTTCTGGTTTTAGTGGGGCTTTTTGTTCTCTTTGTTAGAGAAAAATTGCTTGGGAAAAAGGGGGGAGGGGTTCAAGCCACTATCCCCTGTGGAGTAAAGAATTAAAGTCACATTTTTCTCTGCTCCCTATCTCTTTCTTCTTATTTAAGTCCTAGAAAATATTGAATTTACTTTCCATTAAATAACTGGATGAGGGTACAACTGTTTCTAAATTGAAAGCATCGTCTTGCAGATGAAAACAATCGATCCTGATTGCTTGTCGTTGTATTGAGGATCGATGTCGTCTACGTCAGGAAAAAAAGAAAGGACTTACTGATCTTGTACGCATGCCCATAAGGAACCGAGACAGACGTAAAGCACAACTGTATTATGGCGACGATGTGATTTATTATCTAGCTTCTTGAAGTACCAAAGATTGTCATTTAAAACATATTTAGGAGTCAAGAAGCTAAAAGAACCATGGCTGCTACAACACATGAAGGTATGTTGTTTCATGAAGGATACTAAAGTGTTATATGGCGGAAGATTGTACCTGAAGATAGTAACGAGCAATTGTAATGGGCATGCGACATTCGTCAGGTCGGCTCGATGCCGATCGCAGGTTTGGTACCTTTCAAACAGGATGAGATCCTGTACTTTGAATGTCCTACATTTCAGTTCCTATGATAACTTTGTAAAACTGTTGTGCCTGTTAAATACTCAGTTCAATTTTTAACATGCATGATGTCTCAATATGAGCACCGACGAGGTTGTTTCTGAAGGTGAGATCGACCTGTGGTGGGACAAATCTCTAACATCCATCACTGTAGCACTTTAGAGTTTTCCCCTCATAATTGGGCAAACACACCAGATTTTCGCCACATAGAGATAGTGAAGTATTGCCCCAGTCTTGCTCGTGTTATCGGGAGATCTCCGGAGTGAAAGCATGTTATTGTAATTCTTAACATGGCTGCGCGTTTTTGATCCCTGCCGCAGGTTTCGTGTTTCAGCAAAAGAGGCAACCACGAACAGGCTATTAAAACTGGCTAAAATCTTCAACCATTCTAAAATTTCGATATTCGATGTTTGTCTTGCAGTGAACGAAGTAAGATTGATATTCGTTTCTTAGTTTATCATAACTGACAACCGCATGTTGAAACAGCGAGTTTGCGACATTGTTATCAGTAGTGATTGTCAAGGGAAAGGCCGAAGATTGACAAGTAGAATCAACACCAGACAAAAGGGAACATTTCCCAGATATCCCCCAAACATGTATGGCGAACATTATTTTCCCGGGCTCGTGCAATTTAAGCAAAAAGAACTTGTAAAAAGCTGTTTAGGTGTCACAAGGGCCTAGCGGAAATGAACTCTGCTATTTGGGACTAAGAAAAGTTGATACTTATCAAGAAAAAGTCCTGATAGTTGTACGTAGGACTGTGCTATTAAGAGGGTACAACGTTCTTGCCGGCCTATGTTTGTAAAAAATACCTATCAGATAACGAAATTGCATAAAATTGACCGTAAATTACTGAAAAAACCAGTAGATAGTATATTCTTCGATATTCGTGAATACCATATGCAGGAGGAATACGAAGGAATCTTCCGGTACTGTCTGCTATGATTTGACTCGATTCCTTTCCCAGCTGGTCGAGATAGTTCAGATCTAACTGACTAAGTGCGGAAAATTTGATCTAAAATGAGAGTAGAAGAATAATGAGAGAAAAGGATCATTCAATTATTAGTATAGCCCATAACCCTCGACCCAGTTGTTAATAACTTACACCAGCTATCTAACTGCACACACATGTAGAGGTTGCTAATTTGCAGTGGAGTTAACTGTAGAGTAGGTTTTATATTTTGAAGTGAAAATGTTTCGGACACCGTATTCGTTAAATCGTATTTGAAAATGCTAGTGAACACCAATGAAGCACTGTAACTGTTACCATGCATTATTTTGTGTATCCCCAAGGGTTAGGTTAGCTAGATACAGCAGACCACTACATTAGGACATAAATTATGAACTAAGTAGTAGCTAGGGAGCAGAATTTTGCCCATTTTTCAATTGCCCTAATATTTATGTCATTAACGGATATGAAGAGACTTAAATATATTGGATTGGGTAACAAGCTTAATACAAAGAAAAAGGAATAAGGAGACGTTTTGATAAGGATGTTATTGTATTGATATTGTGTACCTCACAAATATACATAGTCATGAGAGGTGAGAGGTTACTGAGACCAGAAATGTGGAGGATAAGAAAACATATAGGCAATTGTAATACCACTAGCTTTGTCAAAGCACAACCAAAATGTACTCATTTTATTTGCATAGTACAAACATGGCATTTGACAAATAAACTTATATTTTATTAATAAGAAACCAGTTTATAAGAAACCAGGGCACAATCTCCCCAAAATTTAAGAAACTCAAGGGCTGGGTGAGGCTGCTCTAAGAAACCTAAAAAATCTCAGTAAGCAGTTTAGACAGTTTGATAAAAGGTTCTTTCATGAATAAGTTAACCTGGAACAAAGGGTACCCCAAATGAAATGTGAATTTACTTACAGCAGTGTGACTAATTGGCACTCTTTTGTTTGAAACATTTGGCCTTGACTTTGCACATGCACACTTACCAGAGAATAAGAAACTGATAAGAAACTTTGAGGGATCAAAAGGTCAATATTTTAAGAAACTTGGAGGACTGGACGCTGAGGTATTTTCTTATAAAGAGGACTGGACGCTGAGGTATTTTCTTATAAAGAGGGCTGGATGCTGAGGTAGTTTCTTATATATAAAAAGTGTGTCAACTCCCCACTCCCAACACATCCCTTTTGATACTTGCATTTGCATCTTAACCATCGGAATTTTAGGAATGCTGTGGTCAGCACCTATTTGCACATATTTTTGTGCTTGTTATGTGTACGTCACATACTTTTTGCAAATTAAAATTTAATTCGTAAAATGTGGCTGGCATAAATAGATGATGATGATGATGATGATAATGACAGGGAGGAGAAGGAAGAAAGAGGAGGAGAAGACGGAAAGTATGCTGAGGATGGTGATACATAATTACTTCTTGCTAGTTACCCAAACCCTGTACTGTTTGCATGTATATACAGTTTTTACAAATTGTAGTCTTTCAACTCTCTACTTCTCCATGCCTATGCACTCTGTGAATGACCTGAATAGCTGGTTTGTGGTATGTTTCCTAACTGCTAACTACCTGTTTGTGTTTAACTATAATAAAGGATCAGATAGGACCCAAGATTTAGGGATGGTATTTATGTAACAGTTGGTAGCTAAAATACGGGACAAAAACAGTCAGTATTATTAGTGTTGTAGCCCATTCCAACAGATTGGCAGACAATCCCAATCCAACAAGTTAGGGAGAAACACTAGAAACATTGATTTTGAGTGCTTTAGTACAAAAGTATTGTAACACCAACTCCAGATTCAAGTTTCATGCAACTGAAGTGAAGTATGCCTGACACCAAGATCTTACAAGTACTAAATATATATGTTATTTTTTTAATATATATTTTAATTTTATATCTTCGGTTTTAACTCTGACAATGCTTTATGAAGAAGCTTTGAGTGTTATATTGCAGGGAAAGAGAACTATATAGTGGGTCTATTTCCACTTCTTATATATGTGACATAGACTGCATTCACCTATTTTTCCTATCAAGCCTCTCAGTTCTAGAACATTAAAATAGAAGACTAACCAGATACGACCTCATTGTTCGCTACGGTATTGCATAGGCTTCCATTAATGTTATAGTATTAATAATGCACTTTTTTCATACCAAATGGATTTCCATGTCAATCCTCCTGTTGCCCTTTAAACTCCTTCTGGGATTCTCAGGCCTTGGTCTTTGGGACCCCTCTTGTTAGCTCAAGGTACACAGCTAACCTGGTTAATTTTCTTTTCCCAAGAGAACCAAATCACGCAGTGAAAAACTGAAGTAAACAGAGCAAAGCCCTTGTCTATCTCCTCGTAGAACTTTGTCCTTCTTGAAACAATTTTATGATTCATCATGGTTGTGAAGTGGCAGGTCCTTGGTCTAGTAAAAATTTACTTTATATATATTTTCATCTTTCAAGAATCAAGTTTATCTTTGCAATTACAGCTATTTTGCTTTACATATCTGTTGGGAACATTTACTATACATTTGTCTCTGGCAGCACAGAACGCTATTTCAAGTTTCCTTATCAAATTGGATTGAATGAAAGCAACTTCTAGTCATAAGCAAATCATGTGGCTTAAGCAATTTGAAACTATGGTGCTTGTTAGTCTGATGTGGGACCACATAACAATTTTCTTAAAGCAACCAATATGCTTCAACACAGCTTTAAAAACAGGACTACAGCAATGGTGTCTGAATTGTACATGTTCATGTTTTGTTTGTTTAAGGTGGAGCCAGGTGACCTAGATGGTATCAGTATGTTGCACCAATAGATGATATCACTTGTTGCAATTTAGATATTTTGCCCATGAATATATTTAGATTGATATAGGATAAGAAACATTGTGGGAACCCTTTTGGAAAGTTTTGACTGACAAGTTTAAGTCAGGCTGAGCCTTTCCTTTGACTTTTCTACTGCTCAAATGTTTAATTAAAAGGAGATAATGAGAATAACTACCCTTTATATGTCATCATTTTCACTCTCTACTTGCAGTTCTGGTTGAATCATTGACATTGGAGATGATAGTATCTTTTGATACTTTTATAACAAGTGAAGATATGCGTGACTGTTTTAGGTTGTGTAGTAAATTGCATAATAGGCATGGTTTTAAGGAAGAATCTTATTCAGAAAGATTTATGTATGATATATGCGTATCATATGCTTGCCCTATTGGGTATAAATTTCAATATCTTCTTGCTGTTGCAATTAGCTTATATTTTAAGATTATTATTATTGTAACTTGCAAATTTATGTTCCTTTTTCCAACAGAGATTGAGCAGCAGATCAAAGATATGCAGGCGATGCGGCATGGAGGCAAGCAAGTTGGACCAGAAGGGGTACAGTAGAGAAGCTTTTGCTCTAACATTTCACAACTTGTGCAAGTTATACATCAATATATATACACTTAATTTTTTGTTTGTTTCATAAGAAATAGTTGCTTTGGAAAATTTGCACTAGACACTGTTTACAAAATTGTAAAAGATATATGTAACCTAGACAGAACAAGAGACCACTTATAACCACTAACTTTTGTAACATGTCCTCCTTCACTATAGTTATAAACATTGTGGTTCAGCACAAAGCTTATGTTGTATATCTTTATGTGCTGAGGTATGTGCATTTCAGAGTTATATCACAGTATGTGGCCAGAACCTTCACTAACATGTTCAGTGGCTTCTAAGGCAGTACGTTCTTGCCTTTTAAATTCCCATAACATGACCACAATGTTGATATTTAGAAAAGCTAATTGTCAAGAGAATTCTGTTGACTCTGATGTTGTTGTCGTTTTATCTATTTGTTGCCCGTATAAATACTTATTGGGCACTGCTCTATTCACCAAATGTTTTCATTGATAATTTTGTGATATGTGGTCATTACATCTGAAGTAGTAGATTTATGGGAAGCTTGGGTTAGAGCAGAAATGCAGTCTACATGCACTCACTGTGACTGTCCTCAAGTAATTACTAAAAAGTCCTATTTTAAGGTCTGAATTAACAATGCATAAAGATATATGGAAGATTTTATCTTAAGCTAGGTCATTGAGTTAATAATATTATCTAGTTTGAACTGTGTCCATCACTGAAAGATCAGATGTTGGAACTTGTGAAAAATAGTGTGATGTTGCTAAGAGTTATAGAACGCCCAACTTTTCTACAATGGATTATAAGTGTAGAATTTTATTTTATGGTATTGGCATTTCTGATGGCAAAGCCTTTATAATGACTACCCTATTACTATTGGACTTTCTGTAATGTTTAACAAGTAATCAATCAATTTCTTGCAATTGACAGGTGAATGCAAACACACACATATATAAGAGTTATATACATTAAATTAATCATATGTGGCCTGGTTTTCAAATAGGCCTTCAGAAAGTTACCAGCAGACAAGTACAAATTTTTCTGCAGTATAGAAAGGAGATGGATTTCTGTCAAGTTGCACATTGACTTCATACTGTTTTGATGATAAAAGTTAATCACAATTTTTTGAATGAGTAATGGGCAATTGGTCTCATCTAGAAGGTATATATTATAACTATTGCATAAATATCCTCATGAAGCCCCTAGTGATGCATGCTTTCTTATTGAATATCTTTGCAACTGAAAACTAACAATTTTTTCTTCTGTTTTAAGGTTGCCTTTGGTGTTGTGGCAGAAACTGACCTCTATGGTGAATCCAACAGGTAAGAACTCAACTATTCTTTTTATACAAAGAGATAACAATTTGATTGACTTGAGCTGTGAGATATGTGCACATTGAAATTTGATACAATCACTGTTATAAAAGTGTTTGCAATTGTGATAGTGGCTTCACGCTGGAAGTGATGTCAAAGAATGCAGAATTAGGCTGAATCTTTTACGTCTAGCTGGTAAGATAAGTGAGGTGTGTTTTGCATATGGAATGAACCACTACTGAATTTTGGCTATTAGTGATAATGATACTTGGGCATTGGGCTGATGTCCAATACTGATTGGAAAATGTAGAGCCAAATCGTAGTCTGAGAATTGAGAAGAGTATCTCTTGATTCTAGTTGCAATAATATGGTTTCGATCTCATGTAGGGGATATGTACGTATAAAAGAAGTTGGTGGTCTTAATAACCTTTCTGGTAAGCGTGACACATGTGAAAATTTTATGGTAAAAACAGGGATAGGAAAAATTGGCAAAAGTGGGAAATAAGAATAATAGCCAGTACACTCAATTTTTATTGGTTAGGATATACTGGATTAAAATTTCACCATGTATATTGTATTAGAAAGTTCTATTCCGGTTACCATATGTAAATTGGTTGGCTACTCTTCCAGGAAATATGGGAATCTTCTTGGAATTTGACAGCCACTCCTGAAAAGCAGAAAATTTAAGTGAAAAGTCTTTTTTAAAACTTTGGCCTATGCGAAACTGTTGCACACTATCAGAGTGGTGTATAAAAGGTTTATTCTATGGGACACTACCATGTCTGTTATTTATGTGATTGCTGGTGTTATCATCTATATAATCTAGGGCATTACGTGTGACAGTTGTAGAGTATTTCTCCAAATGCTCATAGTTTTGACACACTCTGGAAAGTCAGATTTATACTGATTAGTACTTCAAATGTGCTTGAAACACATCGAAGTTGCCAATAGGGAGATGTATGCTAAGCATTAAATGTAAAATACATCTTCGATGCCAGTTGGGAGATGCCCGTTAAGTGTGAGGCGGAAACACATCTACAGTGTCAATAGGGAGATGCGTGCTAAGTGCAAATGTAAAACACATCTTTGGTGCCAGTAGGGGATGCATGTTTAGTGTGGCTTTTGTAAAGTTACCACCCTGGGACATTTCCCTTCTATGTTTGGGACAACCATGGACATCTAGTATCATGCTACAGTAACAAACAGTGTGTAGAGACACACATATTTTCTGCTTGATTTGCTTTTGTTAATCATGTGGTCTGCTTGTTAGAAATATATGCAGTTGTCCTTATCATTAGCACTCTTGAACTATGCACATTAGTAGTTCACTCAGAGTATTGTCAACAATATCTTTGAGATAATTTGTCAATAAAGATTTATAAATCCTCAAATCTGGAAAAAACGTTTTCTATTGTGAGTTCAAGATGTAGTTAGTTTGGTAATTTTTTTATTTAGATCTTTTTTATTTAGATTTTTTTTTATCTTTGGTAACAAAACTGACTTTAGGAAGCCACTTAAGTGTGTGGCTGCAGTAACAGCAACGTTTTAGGTATTTTCAACGATTTAATGAGGAAAACATCTATTTTAAAGTAGTGTGCAACGTTTTCGTTTTTCACAGTTGAAGTGTGCCCAATTTAGTAAGACTTTCCTGCACAATGTTGTGGTAAAAGTTTGAAAGTGATCTTATTTTTTGAAAAAGCACATTTTTGTCAATGTCAATGTTGCCACATACTGTTTAACGTTAAAATTCCAGGTTCACCATGGATTTAAGTGTTCCAAAATGCCTAATAAGGGTCATGCAAATAGTCTACAACTTAACTTTAACACTGATATTTGGGATTCCCCTATTGTGTATAACTTACACATTAACAACTTTCCAGAGTTTGATAGTAAGAGTCAATGCTTGATCATCTCATGTTTTTCCCTCTAGGTATGCCGGATATGTAACATCTATTGCACCAGATGAACGGGAAGAGGTAAGAATTTTTTTTTGTTATCAACGTAAAGTTTTGTATTCTTTCTAAAATTGTGGCGTTTACATTTTCAAAATATCACTGCATGTCACAACCTCCTTTTCTGTGAAACATACAACTTACAAGTAGAGCTTTTGATTCAATTGTTCAGAATGAAGGTACCATTTACATTAACAACAATTTTAATTCGAATGATGCCTGTTTTGTACCTTTTAATTGTTCATGGTTATAAATTGGGTAAATTGATGACAGTTTATAGGTTATGAAATGCTTTAATTCTTTGATCTCCTGTCCAGCATACATATCATATGTTATATATGGCTTTTCCGGAGTTCTTCCACCCCTTCCCTTTTTCTACCAAGGAGCATGGCATAAGTTTTTGAACCGTTCCATAGTACACCTGATCTACTTCTTAAGTTGCATACCTTGTATTACAAGCTGTATCAGTAATACTTAAGTCAATATTTCCAGTGAAGCTGTGTTGCTGGTATGAATGACAAAGAATTTCAATAAAATGTTAGTTTTGAAATAATTCAAGAATATGCATTATTATACTTGCCCACATTCATAAAAGGAGGTGTACTTGTGGCATTGGACAAATTATATTGTCAATTGTACAATTTTTATATTGTTTTATAATTGATTCTGGTGGAAAATACTGTTGCCAAGGAAGTTGAATTTATTTGTAATTGAGCTTGTAAGAGCATTGTTTTTTCAATAGTGATTTACTGCTCTGTCTGAGAAATGTTTTATACTTTCTATAGTAAAATCATCAGGTTTAGTAATTCCTCCTCTTTTTTTCATACACAGGATGATGATGACTTCACTAGCTTGCCACCAAATAAGTTGTCATATACAGCACCACAGTCCATCATCAATGAGGCTGGGAAGGGGAATGATGTAAGTTTACAATGCTATCAACACTGTTATGCTCAAGTTTTGTTTCATGTGATTTTGCTTGGAGAAGTTCAAGGGGGTTCTTACAGCCACCTGTTTATTTTTACAACCATAAGTTCTTAAGTGCAGAATTTGTGTACTTCAATGCTATCTTTAATAACAAAAATGTGTGAACAATTTGTTTTTAAGTACTTCAGGGTAATTGTTTCATTAATGTGATCTTTTTTGGTTAATTTTTGTGTCAATTTAAATTTTACAATAGGCACAAAGTCTCTGCATCATTCCTTCCCATTTCTAGGATAACTAAATTACTCTCACTATTTGAATTTAATAAGCACTTTTAGTGTAATTGTCATCTATATTCAAATAAGTTCAAGAATGTGCTTATCTTTGGACACACAATTATCCTTCATTTTCTGAGTTAGTTTGACATATTTCATTACGAAAGCTATCTTCTTTTGGTGTGAGTTTCAGCCTGCAAAGAGTCAAAATGCACTAAGTGTAAAACTGTTTGGTAGAGGAACTCTCAGATGGCCACATTTTGATCCCTTCAGATCATATATACTAAACAACTAGAAGCTCTTTGCATTAAAACATTTATTTTGGTGCAATTTTCATTTGCAGACTGAAAGTTTGCAATATGTAGATACACCTTTGAGTATTTTAACTCAACAAATAGACATATAAAGTTTGACTAGATATAACTTGATTACCCCAATAGATTTATCTCCTTGTTCTGTGCCATTTAGTGCATTTGCTGCATATTCAGACAGTGGGCACCCTGTCAGTTAGTTTGCGGTGCTAAATGATATCCTGTTTGAACATGGATATTTTAGAATTGTTTTATAGCCATTTCTCCCTTTTTCTTCTTGCTGCTTCTACTTGGGTCTAACCCAGACTGTTTGTTTATTCTGATTTTTCCTTTCCGAAATCAGTGTCAAATCAGATCAGAATCAGATTCCACCCGAGCCTCATAGAAAATATTCTATTGGACATTGACTTTGCCACCCTTATCTGGCAAAGCCACTTTTGTATGCCCACAG
>JAAAKM020003295.1:0-12628 GCA_010016025.2 Alatinidae sp. Z8VKAUB7J3 | reverse complement strand
ATTAGAAGGAGTCACCGTACGTCTCACAAAATGTATCTGTGACATCGATTACGATAAGTTTTGTAAGGACAATCAACTGCTCCCAATCATACAAGGTCATGTATAAGTGTCTGTCAAGTAGCTTCAACATTATTGTCTTGTATGTGGAATAGCCAGTGTAGATCAGGTTATGCGTTAGGGCAGGTAACTGTGGTTTGCTCATCTTCTGCGCAAGGATCAGAATGTCTGGTCCAAAAAGATTGAAAGCTTTGGAGCCCCTGGCCCTTATCCCAGAAGTCGTCGACGGAAGAGATAGCTTGACTGTGTCAAAGAAGACCTCAATCGGACCAGTCTGAGCAAGAGACGTAATGTGCATGGTGGCAGGAAAACATCATAACGGAACTTCTAGCTTTTGGAAGACAAAACGACGAGTAAGGAAGGAAGTAAGTAAGTATGTATTTAACGAGTTGCCCTCTCCTTGCATGTTTCGTAACTCCATTCCCTGTTTCTCATTTCAGTCGAAGAAAAACAGTGATGACAGCGTACTTCTTGGAGTGTGTGTAAAAGGGCTGATCGTATTTGAGGTAAGAACAAAGAATTGTAATGCCCCATGTTAGAAACTATCGTCGTACTTATAATCTCACTGCCAAGAAAATATTGTAAGTTGTTAATTGATAGTGCTGTTATTAATTTTGTTTCTTATTTCGTTTTAGTTAAAAGGTTATATGAAGTTACCCATTCACAAACAGCCCTGGAGTATGACGAAGGAATTCTCATTTAGGGTATGACGGAAGTTTTTTGAGAACGGTTATTTTTGTTAATGTTATGCTAAAATTGCTTGAGTGTTGAAGCACTGCAGGTATGATAAAAGTGAAGAAACATTTTGTCAGATATGAATGCTAGTTAAACCTCTGGTTAACCTCTGGACAATGCATGTTAAACCCTATTCTTTTCTTTACCTTTACGCCAACAAAACCGGTGCGAATAACTTAGATTAAGTTGGGGAGTGTAGGGAGAAAATTTCCTGATGGCATAAGGGTAACGGCCCAATTCTCTCATTAGCTATATCATCCAAGCGTTAATACGAAACTGTTTCCCGGCAGCTCCGTGCCTTCTGTGAAGCACCGGAACTCTCATACTTAACGTTAGGTACCCCTAAAGCCACCCCATAGCCCCATACGATACCCCGTCAATTTTCTTGTTGCAGTGGAGTCAGTGCTGTAGTTATTGTGTCATGTAGCAGGTCCTCAGTTTGTATTAATAGAGTGAAATGCACCCCTTCCTGTCCCTCATTTTCAAGAAGATATCTTCAGCCCATGCAGACCACGCTGTTGTTTTTCTGTCAAATCTGCCAGGTCGAATCTCGGACAAGATGTACAAAACAACTAATATTTCTAGATATAGAGTCTTGGGATATTCTTCTGATGAATCAACATTAACGTTTGCTGACTTTTCGCCTTCCGTCTTTCCCCTTTGGCCTTTGCAATATACAAATGACCTTTGGTTTTATTCAGTTTGTTCCTTCTATATTCCGCGAGTGACTTTTTAACCTCACTTTTCTCTTCCAGAATAAGAAATTCTGCATCGAACCAAATAAATCATCAGAGGCGCCCAGGATGACATTTTATACCAATCATTATAAAAAGTAAGTATGCCCTCATGTAATATAATCGTATGAAACATGTTTTTGTATAATTTTGGTAAAACAAAGATATGCGTATCCACGCATAAATGGTATTGTAGGAAAATTGAGATTTGAACTATAACTGCACGTTTCTGTGCGAGTTGTGGGACTTATTTTCCCAAACCTGATTGTAGAGACTGTTGAATCCCCATTTGTTTATCAAACAAGTCTCCCCATGGCAACTAATACCAGGGTTGTTTACTCGATACTACGTTCTATTTCATCTCGATGTCTTATTTATTATCCAAATAAGATAATATAAGAATTGTCGGAAATGCCGAAACTAGTTATGTGCTTGAAAGCTTTTTGAGTACAAATCATCTGTAAATTGTGAAAAGGGACGAGGTAATGCTGCTTTATAAGGAGGGGCCATAAAGTGAGAAGGTAGTTTATTAGTGTACCTACAAGACTTGTAGAAAGTGTAACAAGTGTTGTTTCAACGTTTATTAAATTTATAGTAAAGAAAACGAATACAGGAGGTAATATGTAACCTCTACTCTTATCCCTTAAAATTCACCTAAGGACAAAATATTTCGAACACATACAAAAGGTTCGTGTTTAGTTTACGAAAACGGTGAGTTATTTTTTCATGACTTACGCAAAAAACAACAACAACCTTCTGTTAGATAACACCTATTATCTTCTTATATTCGCACAATCTTCTTGCTCACCCTATAAATACCCGCCTAACATTTTGCAAAGCCATTTATGACGACGTATTGTGAGAACTGGCTGACGAAAAGCTTTAGCGACACGGACCGGTTTTTTAAAAGTGTGTTTTTTCCCTTTTTTTGTTTACAGATCAAAGTATTTGTTGCGACTTAGTCAATCATTTCATCGATTTCATCAGTTTAACAATCTGAAGATGCAAGCTCCAATTAAAGTCACAATACAACCTGACAAAGGTAATACCTGTATTACTTTTATTAATAAATTGTTTTTTCTTAATTTTGTTACTGAAAACAACAAATGGCTCCTCATAAGAGACATGTACATTGTGGTAGGTGTTTCAAAGCGACCTGTTACCCTATTCTGCCCCCCTAACAAACATTTGCTGCAAATTATTAGTCCATAATTTTTTAGACTTGAAATTTTGTAACGTTTAATTCCAGTGGTTCTGTCACCAGACAGTAATAGTTCGATAATAAAATACTTTGTCTCAGCTCCAAAAGATGCGTCTGAAAAAGAAAGGTTGTAATACAAAATATTACACAACTAAGTTCAAACTCTTTCAATGTAGAATTAAATAACTCCATAATTACATATTACATATTTGGACAGTCCACCAAGAAAATTTAGGTAAAAAAGAAGGACAAATGCAGAAAATGTCTGGTTGACTTTTTAAACTTAAGTACACGAAGAGCCCCCCCCCCTGCCAGTAAGTAGAAGGCTCTAGTAGACGATGATATTCAAAATTTTTAAAAGTGTTTCAGTACTAAAGGATAGTAACTATGTCCGGATTCAGGAGAAGGAGTCTTACGGTCTTCAAGCTACGTAGAGCTTTACCCCTATCCCATCCCCGAGTTGCATAGCTGTATGGGAGGGGAACCTGAGCGGAATACAGTTAAAGACGCCATCGAGAGTCGTGTAGACACTAGTTGGTCCCCCAAACTGAAGCGGCTTACTGAAACAGTGTTAGCAAAAGACATTTCAGGACTAGGGTCTTGATACAGTTATGTCTATGATGTCCATTACTTGCCGGGCGCAGTGTGTTTACGTTCTCGATGTGATTTATTGGGGTGAATTTAAAGGAGTGTTAAAACAAAAGTCAATAAGCTTGGTATTATTATTATTTTTAGACTTTATCTATTTGTCTAAAAGCTGAAATGATGTAGAGGTACAGGCTCACCCCTGATTTTTCCAGAAGCCCAATGATGTAGAGGTACAGACCCCCCCCCCTCCACACACACACACACACACACACACACACATATTAAACAGCAATACCGGCACCGCAGATTATTAATGAATTTTATCCTAATTAATACAAGTTTTTATTTACAGGAGTTAACGGTTCCACGGAATTGTCTCGTCAACCATCAAGGCAAGGGGCAAATGATGCTTACAACGACGAGGTCTTCCAACCTCTACGACGAGGACCACCTCCGGACGAATACGAACGCCCCAGCAAGACACGTGGTTTGTACTTACTAATTTGTTGACCTAAGCTACTGTTGTAATGTTTTGATTCCATCGAAAACAAAGCCCCAATAGCCTTCATACTTGTCTCATGATCATTGGAACCTGTTGTGGATTGCATCTTAGATGAGGATGTTTTCGGGGTTATAAGCTGCTTTAACAGGATCCTCTGCTAGTCTAACTTTCATGCATGTTAATTTCTCTTCTTTTGGGCAATTATTGCTGAGTAGCAAGCTGAATCATTCTGGTAAATACCTCGAAATTTCAATACACTTTATCTTGTGTAAGCAAACACTGGATTCTTGCAGCGGTCTGCCAACAACATACGGTACCATGCGGGTGACAACGCAAACTTAAGCGCCTACCATATTTGAGTAACATCACTGCAAGTGGGCCCTAGTTTGAAGCCAGCGGTCGACACATATCCATACGAATACGAATCGAAAACTTCTGTTCATAGCAACAAATGGTGTGACATGTCAATATTGAAGCCCTCATCGACGAAGAAAGTCGTCAGCAGCTGTCTGAAATATTTAACTGGACGCAGAACAATCTCCCCCCGTTGATTACCGACCAGTTTCTCATTTTCATTTTCGTTTCGTCGTTCCAAAGACTTGATCATTAATGGATCAGGTACACTCTACTTCAACACTGGGTATATTTCCTGACCTACACTTACATGGTTGGTACTATTTTTGTTCAGCTGCTGGGAACGGTCTTTCTTATTCCCTTAGCCGAGGCACCTTTACTACATAGAAATTTTCTAGGATTCTGCTTGTATCTTTTAGCCGAGGAGCCGTGATCCTAACGTTCCTTTTCATTACCATAATAAATAGAGTCAAAATACAGGAGGCAAAAATTAAGGGTAAGAAACAAAACACTATAGAAACTGGACCTCCATCTCTGTATATTTACGCCATCAATTAAAGCATTGGATTGCCAACAGATGTTTGGCAGAATACTCTCATTGTTAGATATCTCTTATCTTTAGTCACAAAATGTCAGGTACAAAATTCTGAGAAGTTTTCCCATTTACAAATATCCTATCCAGCGCATGCCTTACTTAGTGAAATATACGGAGAACCAATTCCTAGAATAGTCGTTAAAACGTCGTCACTTTTAAGCTTTAATACCTTTTCATTTAGTGCGTTGGTGCGTGGCGATGTTTACAAAATACATTTAACCGTTGCATCTGCAATAAACTTTCAACTTGGTCAGCTGACAAGCCCTATTGACCTAAGAAGTGCCCAGTCTATTTAAGGTTACCGTATGTAGGGCAAGTGTCTAGCAAGTTCGAGTCCCAGATTAGTAAAGCTGTTGATTGTTGTTTTGGGAGTAGTCAGACTAGGGTATTGTTCAAGGCAAAACTCGCTCTTTGCACGAGCCATTCTGATGAGGGTGCAACAAAACCGGTCAATGGCATTTCACTAATGATTCCGTTATTAAATATTATATATAAATTGTGTAGTACCAGGAATCTTTCCCAAATACCTTTTTATTTCAACTATCGTCTACTTTACGACAACCAAGCATGTGATGGATCATTGCCCTCGTATGCTTATCGTTTACCTTAAACTGACGACACTCTGTGAGTGGAGTCCCTAATTTCTATCATGACACTTGGTCGTCTCTTCTTGGGATTGATAGCCTATGTAATGTTCAGGCTACACGTGCTTCTAATAACGGTAGAATTCCGGGGTTTCTCAAAAGAGAAACTGATGAAAACCCGTATGGATCATCTCACTAAGATCCAAGACCATGTTCAACCCCAGAACCACTTCCTCCCTGTTTCCAACGATGCATCTTTGTTTTTGCTGTCAACACCATCTACATATCCTTTATTCTTACGCAAAACTGATTTGTAATGCTAGTAAAGTTTATATCTGATTTTGCTTTCATGGCAGTCTGAATCTGCTTTGCCATTATTACATTTTCACACCAATTCGCCTCATGCAAAATGACACTGGTTTCATATCCTTCAAACAGTCCGCTTTGTTTATCTTTCTCGACGCCACACTTTTAGTCGAAACAAGTATTTGATTGTTAAACCTTCGTAGTATTCAAGTTCCTCCTTTCCTCGGTATTATATGCACCAATTTGCACCAGGATTGCACTTGCACTATTTGAGATATATGAACACATCGCTCCTGATAACGAAAACCATTCTTGTTGTTTCTTTCTTACAGGTCCTCCTCTTTGCGACCAGGTCTTCTGACCAGGAACTCAACAAGTATTCTTTTTCAAGGAGAACTCTATTTTGCAAAATTTAGGTTATATTCCAATTGTCATGGATTGTTTATCATTATGAACACACTCCAGTATATCTGGGGTGTTTTGAACTCTATGCTTGTGAATACTACCTTTGACTAGTATCGCTGCCTAAACATGTTCCAAAAGTTGCCAAACGATGCCAAAAGTTATTTATTCCACGGTTTGTTGTTGGACATGCCGAACTCTGTGAATTTTCCATACATGTACCGATTATTGTAGTCGATATTACACTATGATAATCTATATAGTCAAGTATCTTTGTTTACTCCTTCCCTTCTCCATTAAATAGATCGGAAACCTAACATGTACTAATCTTTCCTTTCTTTCTGACAAGAAAATTGTTGTGTTCATTCACCACGTATCACTACTTGCCCTCTTCTTTACATGTGAGCACATTCAGTTTTCTCTCTTTATTATAAGGCATTAATATGCACTATTATCAGAAATTGAGGCAGCACAACCTCTGTGTTAGTATGTAACTAACAGCTTCGTTGTGATTTCCCAAAGCAAATCTAACGTATACTAACTTTCCGAGAACCGCTGTTGTAGGAGACGCAACTGTTCACTCTAGTATCGCCTTTATTTGCTCTTTTCTGAGGATATTAATAACCAAAAGTGCAAAGACTCACTTATATTTAATTTGCTACTTTTCCTGCTGTGAGAGTTTCTTCTACTGTGTTAGTCCTGTCTTAAAGTGTGGACAAATGCACCACGCATATTGTAAATATGTTTAACTTGCTGTTACTAAATGAGTAACACTTACCAGCCGAACCCTTGTTGTCTTTACAGGGCTCATAAAAGCATACGGTGTCGTACACAGGATATATGATTAGGTATACAGATCAAGCAACTGCGACCACGAAGTGCGGATTTTTCTTTCTGTCAGTTGTTTATAGGGTGATTTTCCCGCACTGCTTTGATTTTCAATGTGCGACGGCTTTGTACGAAAGTATTCTTTTATTTTTAGTCCTGCGTTTTTCAGTACATGCAGTAGTCAGTAGGTAGTCGTCGCCTTCTAGAAAGAATGCTGCTTATGAAGTAGATTTACTAAATGCATACATCGTTGGGACATTTAGATCGTAGACTTTTTGTTGGCGAAGTTTTTGCGTAAGGCTTTGCACTTGTGAAAAGGATGAAAGGTAGCTATTAACACACTGTTCATCTGCCGTCTCATTTATTGCACAATGCATTGTCGTTCCATGTTAAACAGTCATAACACTGTCAACTAACTGATTCTCCGCGTTATGCCTCTGGAACTGACTTTCGTATTTGTTGTTCTATCATACGTTGATCACAGTAGCAGCTAGTTAACTCCTCTTTGACTAAATACAGATTATGAATACTGGTAACATGAAGACGGTCACTAATTTCTCCGTAACTTTATCATTGTACAATTAGTCGTCAGTTGTCTCTTTCTATGCTCAGACTTGGTTGACCTTCTTGTTACTAAGCAACCATGCCAATGTACTTTCCAAGGTAAATGAACTGGGCATAGACGGGAATCAACCTACAAGAAATCGTACACTGCAAAAAAGGGGCTGGCCTTGTACATTAGGTAGAGAAACTGTGATTATTCCAAGTCATAATGGACAAAATAGATTCCTTCAGCTAACAGACATACGCACATACATAAGTTGCTAATTTAATGAAGAGTGTTGAAATTGTACACTAATATCTTTCGTAACATACTGGCGATTTCCCCGTACGTTTAGTTTTGATCACACTGCTTCAGCTATCTTTTCACGGAATGGCAGGTGAGCATGGATGCCTTAGTTGATACCATTCTCCTTACAAATCCCAAACTTGATGCCCTGGAAAGAGTGTGCGTTCTTACGTGCACGACTGTAGTGAGTTGGGCTCTAGTCTTCGGTTATGCACATTTCTATTTGTTGTTAAAAGTCCTCTTCGTAATGCGGCAGAATACCTCATTGCTATCGACGGTTCCTAAAGCCTGTACAAAGGACTGTAACCATCAAAGTGATGTCTGCAACAGCTGGCAAAGTGAAGCGATGGTGTGTCTCAAGGCTTCTATATGATGGGGTAACTCTGCAACATCCTGCCCTTTTGGATGTCCGGAATTTGCTACGGACGCTTTTAATATATACTGGACGTTATATGTGCAATGGCAATTTTCGTCTCTTTTGCTCGTGTATGCAAGTTTCTGAGCCGTTAGAACAGGTATGGATCTTTTGCAATGCATTTAACTCGCCCTCATTGTATTTACAAACATATTTATGTATTTACAAACGTATTTATGTGTTTACAAACTTAGTTATGTATTTTCAAGTCATTGCATTTGGACTAGAGCAGCTCTGTAATGTAGGTAGAAATGAGACCGCGTAAAATTGACAGTTTTCCTACTTTTTAAGAAATAGACAGTATTATCAATTATCTCAGTACAATTGAACAGATGTCATTTAGAGTCCAACATTACGGGTATCAATTTTGCTTTACACTTCTTGAAAGAATTAGAACCTTGTACTGCTTTAACTACATTCGATAGCCAATACTTGCACTGCACGTTGTTTTTGTCCACGGTTCTTAAACCAACCTTGTAAATAACCTTTGCATCAGATTCAAGTTTAATAAACTAAGATGTCATTCATTACACTCTTATCACTTTAATTCGTGCAAAGAAAGATTATTAGCGAAACGAGGCTTTTGATAACAAATAGACAACAAAAGAGAAAAAGGAGATGCAATTCTTTTCACACGTTAGTATGATTCTTACAGTAAACGATTCTTAAGTGAGAACGTGGCCTTTTGTAGCAATCTGTTCTATTTTAGGGCTTTTCTTTGCACGGATCAAACTGAGGAGAGTACAATAAAACACGTATTTCTCTGGAGATTTCAGAGTACCTGTTTCCAGAGGGTTCATTTCTTTCATTTGATAATAGTAAAGGCGATTTTATAAGTTCTTTTAAGATTTATCCTCTTTAAATCATAATATCTTTACATGTTCTGCTGTGAATTTTATGCCGAGAGGTACATCTTTTTCGATTTTTAAAATTTTTAGCGGATCAAAATATGCTGATGCTCACACAGCAAGATTCACATGAAGCGTACAGCGAGGATGAGTTTATAGGTATGGTTAACCTAGGTTATTGTACATGATTGCGACTGAAGACACAGGGGAAGAGTGTTTTCGGCATGAATACTTTCTTTTAGTTTTGCCTAATACAACACTGGCTAATGTTTCATATAATGATACTTATTTAACCAAAAAGGGCATCTGTTACGTATTAAGACAGAAAACGTAATATCAATACTATGGGGAAAGGATACTTGTCCATGTTGTTGTTTCCAAAGGCGTCAGTCCTATAAATCAAATCATGTGACATGTGCCGCCCTGTCCGGCAATAGTCCTTTAAAGCTCTGCATGTTTCATAAGTTTCTTTTCTAAAAACCGTTATGGTTCATAGAGAGAATTCTTATGTGTGTTTAAGATGTGTCGATTGTCAGAAGCGCTTAGTGATTTATTAGTATTTTAGCAATTGATTTATTATGCGGAAATCGTAACTCTGCAGCAAATAGTAACTCCCACCAAGGAATGCGCACATCTCGGATATTGGAAAAAGTATTAGACATTGACCATGAGATAGCAAATTGACCAAACTTTCGGTGTATTCGTCATCACACCCTCTGAGTTGTGATAAGTAAAACGCTAAATAAGGAAACTTTATTGACAACGTTTCGTCTAACAGACTTCTTCAGGTCCCTACTAATTAGCCAATTTTCATAACTTGTCGGTGTATTATTTACCTTTCATTCACCCTCGGAGTGTAACAATTTAAGGACCAAGCGGCATAACTAAACAAACTACATAATAACAAAGAAGAAGAAAAAGCGTCAAAGGGAAAACTAGAACCGTGAATGGGGTGTTGAGCTTCTTGTTGCATTCAAAATTTGCCTAAGTTTAGCAAGAAGGAAGCTTTCTTTGATAAGTAAATTAAGCTGAGAAGAGGCATATGCTAGTGATCGGATTCACAAAAAGGGTGAGAGTGGTGAACAGGGTAAGAGCAAATGTTAGAAAAGGGTGGGGCTGATTGTATTGTGTATTGTTGACTGTATTTTGCGGCTGATCACTTCTCGGGCTTCTGGCAAGGAATGAATGTAGTATCTGTTCTCATTGACGACAGATGCTTGCCATAATCCTCAAGAGGCGGCCCTACTGGGCGGTTGAGCCTGCCTCATGGCTTGCTTCTCTGCCCGGTAGCGAAAACTGAGGGGCGCCCTCGGACGCCCGAGCTGCCCTTTATATATTAGTAAGCCTGTATGGTGGTTTTCCTGTTTATCCAGGGAATTTTTAATGTCGGGACCACTGCTCATCAGGGGTCTTTGATTGAGAGACTGCTGATTGTATTAGTATGATATTCTGGTTAAGATTTTCTGTCCACGATTTGTCTGCTTATCGGAACGGCCCTTTCCTGCATTACCTTGATGCTGTTCAGATAATCGAAGATCTGCTGTACTATATCTGCAAGGTAATACTGAGATTTTGTTGTTTACCGCAGGACCGTCTCGATCAATTCGACGACGTTTGAGTACTATAAGTTGTGCTCGCGAGAGGAAGATCTTGATGGTGCGGCTAGTTAAAGGGCAGAACGAAGGACTCGGTACGTACATGTATTCACGTATTTTTAACTGTATATTCATCAGCACGTGAAATAAGTTGTCCGAGTGGCACCATTTTGTCAGTACACCGCTCAGAATGGACTCCCCGCCCACAACATCAGCCTAGGACTAATATATAAGAGTCCCCGTCTCAAGATTATTTGGGGGATATCACTCATTGGCCTTCTGGCAAGGAATGGGTGTAGTATCTGTTCTGATTGATCACAGACTATTTCCTTTATCAGTGAGGGCAGCCCTACTGAGAGGTTGAGCGTTTCTCATGGCTTGCTTCTCTACTTGGGAGCTTTAGTCGAGTGGCGTTGCCCCTGGACCATCCCAGCCGCCCTTCATTTATAAGTTAGCCTGTTTGGTAGTTTTATTGTTTATTTAGGGTAGTTTCAAATCGGACCCTCCCCTAATCAGGGGTCCCAGACTCACAGATTGCTATCAGCGACGTGATATTTAGAAGAGGTGCTCTCTTGGGTTATAGTATGATCAAAACGATTTGTTTCCTGCTCTCCGTCTAATGTTAAAGGTGACCAATCTAATTTTTCACACACTTTCAGATGTACCCATTATAACTAATAACATATTTCACGGACTTAGTAGAAGAATGGAGAGAGGTATTGTCGACGTAGGAGTGGACTCGAGACTTTCTGAAAATTTTGCGTGGCGTTTTTTGGTTGTTATAACTCATTTTGCGACAGACACATTTGCTCAGAAGACAGTCTAGGTAACTTGATCTTTTGTGAACCTGTTTGCCGAAAGAGTAAGGAAAAACACTCCAGATACTTTATCAACAAAATTCTGAGTTTCTTAATTCAAGTATGTTAAGGGCATCCGTGTCAACCTCATGATCTGAAACTTCAATCATTTTTAAAGAAAGTAAACTACACCTCTGCGATTGGGTTCATATTCCAGCCACATAATTCAGGTGAGATCAGGACAGTAGGTGCGAATAGTTAACTGTTTTAACTTTTTAAGAATCAAGTTATTAAATTAACTTACTTTATTTAAAGAAATGCGACCTTTGCCACGAGTTTTGGTATCTAATATCATAAGCAAGTCTCAGTTAACAGGAAATTCGTATTCTCTTACAGACATTAAGTCCTAGTTTGTCTTCATTTTTATGCAAAGTCACTATTCTTGGACACGAATGCGTGGACTATGGCACGACGTTTAAAAGTTACTTAGATTTAAGTTCATATTCATTTCCGATGTTAATATTTGCCAGGTATAACTATCGTTGGCGGGGAAGACAGCAAACGTCTGCATCAAGGAATCTTCATAAAGCGTATCGAACCAGATGGCCTTGCAGCTAGAGATGGCACCTTGCAGAAAGGTTTGTGGCGACATATACCCAATGTGGTATAACTCCTTGTTTCATACCAGTGCTTAACGAATCTTCATTATTTCCTCACTATTTATGCGTATGGATGTTTGTTCTTAAATTTATGTACAAGCACTTTGTATTTTTTATGCAGTGGATAAGACAGCGACAGACCTTAAAGGAACGGGGAACACTCGATTGTGCTTAAATTGCAAGACGTAAATAGCCTGTGAATGGAAAGGCATTGTTAATTATACATAAAATTTATATGGTTCAATGCTGCTCTTATTTTACTTTATAAGAAACTACCTCAGCGTCCAGCCCTCGAAGTTTCATAAAATATTGACCTTTGGAGCCCTCAAAGTTTCTTAGCAGTTTCTTAATCTCTGGTACTAAATAGAATGGGGTGGAATACGCAGATGGGGCTAGAAAACAGCGGGGGTTCAATGTATATTATAAAGGACGAAGTAGAATTTGAAATTGCTACTTGACTCAAGTTCACTTATTAGCTTGCGCTGCCTTAATCGACACACTCATTAAGTGTGCATGTGCAAAGACAAGGCCAAATATTTCAAACAAAAGAGTGCCAATTAGTCACACTGCTGTTAGTA
>JAAAKM020003294.1:0-12628 GCA_010016025.2 Alatinidae sp. Z8VKAUB7J3 | reverse complement strand
AGATAGATAGATAGATAGATAGATAGATAGATAGATAGATAGATAGATAGATAGATAGATAGATAGATAGATAGAAGATAGATAGACAGACAGACAGACAGACACACAGACAGGCACACAGACAGAGTGAAAAAGAGACGTCCGAACATGTAAATCAATGTAAGTCAAACATCCGATTTTACATTTAATAGGGGTTGGTTGAAGTAACCTTTAGTTATAAGAAAGGATATGCAACGCACCTATTTTAATGCTATTTTAAAGCAAACACCAGATTTGAAACATTTGGTCTGCTAATATATTCTGAAAATTACTCAATCTTTACATGGCCTCATACCTATCGCAATGTTGTAGGTCCTAGTATCTAGTCAATGGGATGTCAACAGTCTTGAAACGCAGCTACCGTGTCATCAGTAAACCTACTTTCCCTTCTGAAAAATGGAGGACCGTCTCTAAGGCTATAACGATCAAACAAGGTAGGTTTGAAAGTTTGTTTCACTTTTCACTGGGAATCGCACTCGTTACCTCTACGTGTGCAAATATATAGCAAAATTGTGTAGTTACTGTATTTTGAAATCTAGTAAAAAGCTTGATGCGATATTATCCCAGACATAGCCTACAACTACAGAGATAAAAGACAAGTATTGAAAATTAAGTCAACACAGCCCTTACATTGCTAAATACTTCTTAATCCTTGTAAGAGCATTCGAACAATTACTCAAAAGGATGAGTTCATGATTGGATTCCCCAACCATTAACCATCAGAAATTGATGACATCAAAAAAGACATGCAAGGCTTTTGGAGATTTCTGAAACAAATGATCCATCGTTATGACAAGCCACGATATTAATGAGAAGGGAATCGTTTTCCAATTCTCATCTCCAGCTTTCTATTTGGCATGTTCCTAACCTACCTGATCAAGAACATATTTTTAAGCCATTTCTGTAGCGGATTTGCAATCTTTAGTGAGCAAACACCCCAGATCTGGGTCTCTTGTTATTGTCAAATAAAGGATGAAGAGGATATACAATGATCGTTTGTCTCCTGCAGTCTTGTAGACTCAGGTCAGGTAGAGCAAACAAAGGTGCATATGCATATTCTAAAATTTGGTCTTAGAGTCAGCAAAATAGCAAAGGATTGCAAAGAAGATGTTTTGTCAATCTGCAAATAATCCATTTCAAGCATGTATCAAATCTAGGGCATAAACTGCTTTTAAAACAATTTCCTGTGTCTGCTATACAATTCAAGATTCCTCTTTTGCCCCCTATCGTGTTAACTACGCCATCGATTAAAACTTTTTCAAATTTGTCTTTTCACGACCATTAGGCAGTTAAAAATAAAATGTTAAATGAAAGCAAGGAAAAAGAAAATGTCGTGCTCTGCTCCAGTGTCACGCTGAATGCATACAAAACAACAAATGCCCGCAAATTGTTATTTCAAAAATGGATAGGGTTTAAACATAAATAAAAGTCACAGTTAAACACAGCACCCTAACATTTCTAAATCCTACATTACAAACCAAGCAACTCGCCTGAATAGCAATTTAAACTTATCTTAACTGACACTATGCTTTTAGGCGATCTTGGTCATGGTTTTGTATACTGATGGTGTACATTTTTGACAAGGTTGTCTCTACGCTATCACAAATTAGTTCCACTTATATTGTCTTCCTCGTGGATGTAAGGAGAATATGTTCTAACATTTCCTCTGTAGAAACAAATGTAAGGGAGATGATACTTCAGCCGATCTTATTTCAAATACTTTCTTTTGAAAAAGATTTCAAGAGCAGCTGCATGAGTGGGCGAATAGTTTAGAGTAGTCACTATATATGTAAGCTATATATCTGGTAAAAGATAACGAAAAGAGACTGACAGCTGAATGGCAAATCGTACTCTGGAAGGCCTCTGTTTGGTAATTGATGCAAATGCTTGGGAGGTAATTCAAAGGACGGCAGACAGTCAACTTTGACGAGGAATGAATTTCACAGTATAGGATTGTTGGAAGACTTTCGTACCTGCGCAGGAAAGTTCTGCCCATTCGTAAACATGTGTAAATATAAGGAAGGTTAAAGATACAGATTGATAGAGACGAGTATACTTACTGACTACTGCACATACCTTACAAATATAGGGCCAGGGCTGGTCATTTATTGGCAATATTGTTACGTTGATCAAAGATTGGAATGCTACTGACTTACTTTGTAAAGTCTTCTGTGCTATCTAGTAAGGAGAACGAACGTAACCACGAGTTACAAATGTCTCAGATGATAATAACTGATATCGCAAAGAGAGCGAAGCACAGCTTGTTACTTTAGTTTTAATTATCTCCATACCCAAGTAAATTGGAATCAAAACCTCTACGTAGTGGATTCACCCACGCAAAGTCAGAAATATTTAGCCTTGAACTGCTCAAGAGAGAAGTCTTGAGGAACATAACCCGAAATAATACATGTCCATGTTCAAAAAAATTGGGGTATTTAACCCCGCTGTCATGAGCTCATTTCAGTAATGAAAAATCTGATAGGTATTGGAAAGAAGAATGAGCACGGCTTGTGCATAGGACCTACCTACCGCAATGAATTACAGAAGAATTAAATGATAAATGTACGCTATGACTGCTTTAAATCTCTTACAAGAAACGGAACGCTGTGACCCATTTATTGATTGTTTTTGTTCATTGGGTGCTAGAAATAATTGCCTCTAAAAAGCGGAAGGCTCACGACTGAAGGGTTTAAGTTAATATAAGCCACGCCAACAAAGCTGATTGAGCGGGGGAGGTTATCGGCTAGATAGCTGATCAGGTTTTTTGCTTTATCCGCAAAATCCGCCTATTGACGTGACAGTAATCTGCCGAGGTAAATTATTGGAAGGAACAAAGTGTTTAATATATAGTGCTAGGAACGTTTTTGGAGTGATATTAAGACATACCAAAGCATAAAACGAAAACGCATTCTTCATGGTATTGGTTCAACCAAGGGTTACGGCTTAAAGTTACCAAATAAATCTCGGACTAAAAATTGTTTGTGAGCTACAAACGTGGTAAATAGTCTAGGAACAACTTGCTTTTGGAGCTTCTCTTTAGGGAACAGAACAACTGAAGTACCCTCTTTGCTGTATTACCTTGCCAGCATGGAGTTTGCAGATAGTTGCAAGGTTGGAAACTAGCATTGTTTTTGTCTCTTTAGGTATGATTGTAGACAAACTTCAAACCAACCGAGCAGACTAATCTTAGTATTGAAATCTCAAAGCAGTAATGCCGACTGTTCGCCTGAGGAGATGTAAGGACGATTCGGTTCTGACACTACAGTCAAGCATGGGACTCTCGGAGACCGAAATCAGCTGCTTAAATTGTTTTGGTGACGAGAAATATAATTAATTGTCGGACGCATGGACGAGCTGTTCTCTGATAGCTTACAAACGAACATTTAATCTACCAACTGCTCCATTCATTCTAAGTTAGTTCAGGCTACATATCTGGGATTATTGATTGGACGGTAGGGGGTATGAAGGTGGTATCATATCCTGTAGAGCACAAATCATTTAAGGTATTAAAAGCCATTCAGGGAGGCTACCTTTCGGCGAAGTACGAAGTTTCCAACGATCCTTTCTAGTTAACCGGCATTGAATGTCTCTTACCAAAAAGAATCATGAAAACACTGATTATCTGCTGAATACTTGCTCTCGAAAAAATTCAACACCCATCCTAGGGCAAATGCATTGAACCAGTACAAACAAAAACCTCGTGCATGAACTTAACCAAACGCGTGCGCACGTGCCTTTAACAGATGCAAGCCTATAGACTTGGTGTCAGATTGAAAGGACCCCCCCTGGGAAAGGAACACCAGAACAACAAAGTAGATGTAGAGTGTTGGTAATGTGGCAGCTGGATATCTGGCAACAAATGTACTTATACGAATATAGATTCTTTCTTTAGTATTATAGGCGAAGAGGATGATAGAAAGTCTCGGCACGTGTAGTGATAAAAAATGAATATGCGTATTGGTATATATTGTTGACAAGGATTAGAATCAGCTGATTGGTAAACGATTCAAGCTGTTTCTGAATTTGCTTGTTGTGACTTCGCAGCTTTGATTTGCAACGGAATTCTATTGTACCAAACCTAAGGACATTGATATGTCACAAAGAACAGACCTACCCACACATCCGACAAACAACTGTCTATAATTAAAAGATCGGACTTAATCTACAGATACTAAACACCATTATGTAGAAACAATTTCACAACGAATTCTCCTGCCCGAGACATTCTATTATGCGAGACTTGAGACCTGGTGACTCAATGTGCCAGACGTTCCTTAAATTCATATTGGCTTGAACCATGCTACGTTAAAAGGTCAGCTAGTGGTATCTTCGTTAGAAACTGCCTGTAATTGCAAAGGAGAAGTGGAGCCTGAGGTTAACTTTCGGTTTGGGGACTTTTGTGTGAAGCACAGATTTGAAGGTCGTAAATCGCAAGGTCATACAGGTCACAGATACTTAATAGTCGAGTTACTGTACAGGCGTACCTCACGGAAAGAAATTAGTCAGAGGATCATTGCGATGGTCAACGACATCTTATCAGTTTCACCCTAAATCTCACATGATAATTCAAACGAAGAAGATAACGATAAAACTGAGAGAAAATATGTAAAGTAGAAAAGGACATGCATATTTTAGACAGTGTAAAACGATTCAGGGCTTGAGCTCTATGCGGAAATCCAACTGTTTTCAACGAAGTACCGCAAGATCTAACTTCCGATAAGGAATCTTATCTAATCACTTTTCGTGAGACTACGGGTAATTCACGTATCTGTAGAGAGGAATGGGAGAGCTTTTTCCAATTTGAAGACGGCACGTACTCAAAATATTACAGGTTCATTAGTTCTTGTAGCACGATTGATTGTCGTATTCGTTGAAAAAGTTATAAAATATCACATTTGTAAAGAAAGAAAATATGTACACCGCGGCCTTTCACGACAAATTTTAATGCAAGCTGTGCAATGGTGTCGCTTTTAAAACGTTGCATCTAAAGAACGTGTCATTCAAATGATTTGATATTAAGGATGATATGGGTGGACACATTTCATTCTTTAATATGTTAATTAATATTTAGTTTATATCCATGATTTCTGCTACGTCTGCCGATACAAAGTCCATTTATTTGAAAGTATGAAATCAGGAGACGTTAGGGGAGTACCGATAGACAGCGAATGAAGTTCGGTAACTCTAAAACCTTGAGACGAATTTCACATTTCCTCCTTCAATCGAAGAGAACTGCATTTTAGGTAACATTTTAAGTTTTTAACTATAACATAAATTTGCAAAGAAAGTGCTTAGTTTTACATTGTAACACACAAAAGGTCCTTTCTATTTTACATCGCCCACACCATGACACACTTTACACCATAAGAAAGGGCTAATTTCGTCAACACAAGAAGATCTTGCTTGTGCTTACTGATACGATTTAGCATGACAAATAGTACAAAGAATTAAAACTTTAGAAAATGAAACTCACCAACTTTATTTACTGACATGCAAGTGTCCCAAAGGATTCCGGGATATTCGTAATCCGAGAAGACTCCGCGATAAGTAACGCTAGTTAGCAGAGATTAAGCTAAGCACAACTAAAGCGACGCTGAACACATTTCTGAAGCTTCCTAAATAACAATATCGACGATTGAGCACACCTCGTTAGTTGAGACTAGTTGCAATAAGCATTAAACAGGGATTGAGATCTTATAAGTAATCTTAAAACATACGTTGTTGAACGCTGAGGCTTAAAATTGCAGTAGATAAGATGGTTGAAAGTCTACAGACATCTATGATTTATACGCAATCTCAAGTTCTTGCATGTGGTAACACAGCTTTAGATAATTAAACCAGATAATAACACCTAATGTTTGTTTGTTTGCAAGTTTCGAGACTGCATTGTTTTAATGTAAACAGAGACTTAAGTACGAACACCCAGCGAAACAAACTATTGACGATGCGGTACAGTCAGCGCTAAAGTTGGAAGACTGGTAAGGACAAATGGAAGATGATTTTTAGAGGTTTGGGAAGAGCATGCATAAGTAACAAGAAACAGATAACAAACATAAAGTTGAAAAGTGACTGAGAACTAAGCAGAGCAGTAAGTCTGAAGTCTTGTGTTTCTACAGGTTTGACGACACTCATACCTCTACCGGACACCCGTACAGTGATGGATTCTGGTATTTGTTGTCCTCCTCTAATTCAACCCAGATAGTAGTAGTGAGTCATCAAAATTGTATGCCTAAGGAAATTCATAAGTAGCAAGGATTCATTGGTTTACTATTTACCGCAAAATGCGTCCGAGATTCTCGTGAAAACAAGAGAATCTCTTGAGGATTTTGGTTAGGACAAAATAGCCGTTGAAAGTATACGAGGTTTCATGAAAGTGGTTTACTCCTCGGTATCAGCATCTACTAAAGAATAAGACATAAACTATAATATCATACCTTAATTGTAACTTAATTACCTCACGTTTTGCCATCTTTCGCCAACAACAGGTAATCTGAGGTCTTTAGCTTAAATATGTTCATTGATTGTACGCTGATTTTTAAAAGGCGTCTTAGTTTGGTGTTCATGTTAAAATAAAGTTTCCACTGCAGCACCACTACCTAAAGATTTGACCCCCTAAACAAATTAACCACATATATTGCAAATATGAGATTCTTAGCATAGCAATAGAAAAGTGAAATTATTGCAAGAATGGGGGAAGCTTAGTTGTAATCCCTATAGACCGCTGCCTTGGCCTGCGCGGCGTAATTTAAAATTGTAACTTCTGCAGTCATCAAATATTTCCGAACATTCTAACCTCGACAGATGACGTTAGAGGAATCTGCTTCTGACTTTCACAAAGGCAGACCACACGGAGCTCTTAATACCTTTAGACAGAGTGAATAAACTTTAGCGGAGAGTTAAAAGCTGTACAGCCGTTAAAGAAATGCGGATAACCGTTATCTGCAACTATCTTCACACGATTGCGATGCCCAACAATACAACAATTTAAAACACAAGAATTAGTAACAACCGTCTTGCTGTCTAATGACTGTGATCATCAACATTATGTAGTGTTGTACACTAACAAATTAGCCACGTGGATTTGGGACACACAATCCACAATAAACACCTCTGAACACTACAGTGTTAAGGTCTATTTGAATAGGAATAAACTGTGTACAATGTGTACAATGCCTTATTGTTTATTAGTTTTCCGATGGGAAGCATCGATGCGAGCATGTTGGGAAAACTTTGGGAGCTTAATGAGACACTTGTAAATTGCATATTATCGATAAATAGCTATTGATATGACGTATTAAAGGAAATACTCATAGAACAGTTGTCAGAAATATTTGTTTTTTCGCCAATTACGTCTACTTCATTCTCAGAAAGAGATCAATTATGCTTGACAGATGTGTGAAGACCTCGTCCGGTCTATAAAGATTGTTATGTAGTTTATTGCTACGTCAGTTGACTTGTAGAATTTGAACGATTCTTGATTAAGAAATGCAATTATCTAATAGATGATCAAAATAGAAATTTGAGTTGCTCACTAAAGCAGTTACCAAACTACTACGCGGCACCCTAGTGGTACACAATTTTAACAAAAGTTACAAATAGATAAGGTTTTAACGAGATAGTGAAATAATACAGAATGTATCACCAACCAGATTTGAACCCAAGACCTACGCTTTCGTGGCGTGTGCACTACAAACCGAGCTACGGTAAGCCCCCATGATAACATAATTTATTGGTATCAGTATCGGCAGTAGTATTACAAAGGGCAGTTCCAATAAATCAAAAGTGGAGGAAGGGGGACTGAGAGATAACAAAAGGTTTCCTTTCATACAATTCTATTTGATTTTCAGAGAAGCTTTCGTGTTTTTTGACAGTTAAGATTTAACACAAGACCCTCTTTTTCTCGTTTCTTTCATTTTTAAAGTGTTTCCTTACTTTTTCCTTCTAGAGAATCGTTGTTCTGCGAAGTGGGGCTAAAGTCTTCCGGTTCCCCCATAGCGCTGCCAAATAGTAGTAATACTAGAGGTAGCAGCAGTAGTAGTAGTAGTAGTAGTAGTAGTAGTAGTAGTAGTAGTAGTAGTAGTAGTAATAGCAGTAGTAGTAGTAGTAGTAGTAGTAGTAGTAGTAGTAGTAGTAGTAGTAGTACTAGTAGTAGTAGAAAGCGGAGGAGGAGAAGTAGGAGGCGGCGAAGAGAGAGCGGTAGTAGCGAGAGTAGAAGTACAGCGTAGAAATATGAGAGCTTTGTAGGTAACGCTTCTGTCACAAGGCATGTACCTGTTTCCTAATTTATCATTGACTAAGAATTGTGGGTTTTAACAATGGCCTATGCACCTTTAAGAATTCGCTAAAGTTTCCACATCCAGTGGCTTGTTTTGACACTATCTGTGTACCACAAAACTAGAACGATGGAATATGTCAATTTAATGAATGTGTAAGAAACATTAACTGGCGAATGACGATACACACAGGTGTATGTGCCTACCGTAAACATTCATTCACTATTTCAGTATTACGAAACCTATTAGCGTATGTTTAGAGTAGATGGCACGTACTACAAGGGTTTGCTAATTACGTTGGAATGGCAACATGAATGTCCCATTCATGCTTCAATTGAAATACTTATACCACTGGAGAACTTTGTTTTCTACCACATTTGAATAAATTCGCAGGTGTTGCTTAGAGTAGAATACCAGAAATTGACCCCAGTTGAAAGACCTATGCTGTTTTCGAAGCACCATGAAGGTGTGCCTCAGTGGATGTACGAGTAGGTTCGGATTTACTCTTTCAAACCGTCCAAACCTTAGCATAGAAACACTAATTGCTGCAATTTGTTGATCCTACTACGAGATTGTATATACAAGTCTCTCTCACTGAATGAGAAAGGGATCCCATGCGTTGCTAGCGAGTGACTAGTCCAACCACTAAGGTTTAATAGTGGTTGTTGAGGACTTGCTGAAACAAAAGAGTATATATTTAAAGCAGATCCAAAACTGGCAAGAACTGTGCCAAGCTTTTATAAGATAACCATTTCCTTGTTTTACTTTAACAATCCTTACATGTTGTGAATCTAATATGGGACATTAACACACCGATTTACACAATTCCTCAAATTATCGAAATATGAGAGGAAAGGGTGGTCTGTGTTATTCGGTACACGTTCATAGAATGGGAAATTTAACGTCAACTGACACTCTGTGGCGTTGACTGGTCTTGTACTGGATATCGGTCTTTGCAAAGTTTACAATAAGAACCTGTTTTCATCTTAGTCGTTCTATAGCAAACATCCACATACTTTCTGGAATAAAACATCAAATGATACAGCCGTCTTTACAATCAATCCGATTGAAAGAAAGTCAGTATTTTGGCAGGAGCTTCTCTTGTTTGGCCTTTGCTCAGAAAGATAATCATGCTATGAGTACTCAATAAACGTTCTACAATTGAATGCACAATTTTGAGCCACACGCGCTGCCACGCACAATAAAACTACGAAATAAATGGATCACTTGTGGTTTCGGAGTTTTCTGGTTTTGTGTCCTATGACTTACGCTTTCATCGTTTTACTACAATTGGTTGAATTACCCAGATGGCGCTCTATCGTCTTGTTTTGTACCGTTACCTAGACTACTGTTTCGTATTGAATATCAAGGCAACGGAGTTCCTACCAAGATGAATACGGACAACGAAATGTTGGAGCATTGTTCACTTGTTTACCGCCATCGTTTTGAAAGCAAACTGGCAAGACAGAATGAAGTATTGCCCTTCTTGTGGAATTCATCTCATACCATACTTTCCGTCCTCGCTGTTACAACTTCAACGGGCCCTTATATCAAGAATAAATGGCCTCCACAGAGTCCTGAAAGAGGTCTTTATCGAGCGTGCCATCTCTATTTGTATTTATGCCTAATGCATCAGGTACGTCACTAAACAACAAAACACAAAGGGCTTCTCTCGTGCCTGCTATCTGAAAAATAAATACTTTCCATCTCCAGCACTAGGTGGAAATGACATCATTACACAAGGTATGAGCGATGAAAATCAAAAATGATTGTCTGTAAATCCGACATAACTGACAAGGTTACTATAAACACCAGTCACCCGCAGAAAGAAAGCAACTGGAGATTTTAGACATAGTTTTGACTAACGTTACCGCTATCTTTAAAATCCCCTAGACTACTTTTATGTTCTATCTACTTCATCTGTTTCCATAGACATCTTGATTAAGAAGACGTAGACGATCACATGGAGAATACAGAGCACCAATAGAGCCTGGACTCAACTTGTTTTCATGTCTCTAAAACGCACGGCGGAAATTATAACGTTTTCTTCATGTTTTTATATCAATGCTGTGCTGCGCCAAAAGCTGCGAGTTGTGCTGTTAATTGAGTCATATTATCTCCGAAAATTAACTAAGAAGTTATTTTTTAATAAGAAGAATAACGGGAAGTCAAAACAGACGACACCAGTCGCCTTTGCAGTGATGAAAAATCATGATCTTTTCGATCACCGCAAGTTTAACGGAGCCGAATCTACCACATTGTCCAATTGAACAACTTGAGGTAATGTCTGATCCTACAGATGTAAGTAACCTAGGGGTCCTTATTATAAAGATAGGGGTCTGTTACTTTCTATGACATACTGTGGATGGAGCAGAGACATTGTATAATTTAAGACCTTTTGCCGTCCAGAACATTGTTTCTCATTATTACCCAATGATTCTCTATCTCGTAATAACAAAGTATATGATCGTTTTGTTTATCGGATCACATTTAGGGAGAGTAGAGAGGGCTTAGACCTTTGCAATTATTGTCTTTTAGAACTATTATCAATATCATTATTAATTTTACTGTTGTTGTTGTTGATCAACAGCATGAAATCAGTTTATATCAAAAGAGATCTAAGGACAATGTATTCGAAAACGAACTTCATATCATTCCTTTTCTAAAACATTCGAACCCTCAGAAAAACCTTACAGTAATGATGGTAAGTATTAAGACAATCGTAGTTAGTTAATTTTCTTAGTACGTCGATTGAGCTAAGACTTGAGAATCCTTACCCCGTCAAGGCTTGGTCACTCAATAGGATTCGAAAAATGGAAGTTTTATATTTTCGAATACTGTTTCAAAAGATATACAAAGCTCAATTTATTTATTTATTCCACTAATATAATGAGTCCCATTTTAAAGCATTTGAGCCTTTTCAAACCAGATTACAAAATGAAAATTCCAAGATGTTAAAGTAAAGATGTCATTTCGATGATAGCCCAAAATAGTATTCATATTGAACAAAACCCCATGAGATTTATTTCTTACAGAGTCACTAGTTTTCAGACTTCCAACTTATATCCATATTGTAGCATGTAAAATCAAGGAATGCATTCCATTTGTCGAAAATATATGGTTCACACTCATTAAAATGTTCTAAAGTGTCTTTATGTATTGGAGTATCTCACCATTCCTTGATCATTGCATCGTTTTCATTGTTTACACTTCAACTTGTCCGCTTTACCTGTAAGGCTTCCTTTCGGAGGCTCCTCAGTAAAACTCACCATTAACAATAAAGGGCGGATACCCAAACAACAAGTCTTTAACGGAAGTGACTCCTTAGGTATCTAAACCTTTTGTATAACTCTGTGAGTTATTTTACAGTCTATTTATGGTAACATTTTTATATCATAAAGCTGATATTAATGCATAGTTGATTCCTTGAAGTTGCAGCCTCGATGTAAGTGTGCAGAGAGATCGCCACGAACTGAATTGATATCAGCATTTTGAATAAATCTTAACAAGAATCTTTTGATATATTAATATTTGTAGCTGCACTAATTTCATCAGGCTACCAATTCCTAACTTGCATCCTTACCAACCTTTTCAGGTAGTTTAATAGTTTATCTGGTAGTAATTTACTCATTTCTACTATCTCTCTTTCTTTATTTACACTATGGATAGTATAATACATAAGGCACAATGATGAATGCTAAGGACCTCCAAAATTCTTAGATGAGAAACCGATTAAGGAGTTTTGGAGGCCTTTTGAATCATACACTTTGTGTCTGAGTTTGCAGCCAAAAAGATTTTGTTTGTGAAATTTCTTTATTTAAGAAGGCATGGAATAAGAGGCATTGGAAGACCGTCACTGTCAAAGCCACAGTTACGGGATAACCTGCCAAGAAGGAATATAAAGATTGACAAATTCTCTTGTTTGTACATTTGATAAACAACATGGGTGAAAGATCAGTGCAGTTGTATGGAACGTTGAATTAATATCTAGCATCTTGAGGAAGCAATCATAAAAACATGAGATGCTACGGAAAAGATACGCTGGCCTCACGATCGTCGAGGTATAGGGTCAATAACCATAGAGCATTTAAGCTATGCAAATAGCAAAAATAGAAGGTAGTTTGTTTGTTGTACAAAACGAGAATATTGCACGAAATAGCGAAAACATTGTGTACTTAAAAGCTTTTTTCGTCTGACACTCCTCGGACTACTAAAGTCAGAATGACCAAAAGGAGGCGTGTGAAAGAGTATACCCAACTGTATTTTTGAACTATGTAAAGTTAAAATATCAAAAGTCGTGGGTATTCTCTTTCACA
>JAAAKM020003291.1:0-12629 GCA_010016025.2 Alatinidae sp. Z8VKAUB7J3 | reverse complement strand
TCTTGGCATGACACGTGAAAAAGCTGGAGTCTCTGTAAGCCAAAATGTACTCCAGTAGTCCTTCAACTCTGCCTTCTCAACTAAGCCCATACTGAGATGTAATGCTAAGAAAGCTTTCATTTCCTGTCTATTTACGGGCTTCCAAACTTGAAATGATGGTTTCAGATATTGACTATTATGAATGCATTGTTCAGCATATTGATTAGTTTCCTCAACAAGCAAATCAAAAAGCTACTGTCAAGAAAAAGCTCCAAGAAATCAATTGGATTTGTACTAGACATATCTGCGAGGCCTCTATAACCAATTTTGCCTTTATCGAATGCACAAATAGGTCGCTCGAATTTCTCAACTTTGTCAACAAAAACCCAACCATCATCATCACCATCTCCACCACAAGTTGCATTACTTTGGCTCGAATTAGAAAAACCACTACAGACAGGATGGCAGACAACTTTCCTTCTCCATGACTTTGGAGCTATAGTACTGCTAGGATAAGCTGATAATACAGTATCAGTACGATTATAATATTCTTTTGAAATCAAATCAGATTCATGATTTGCAACCTCAACTCGACTTTTCTTCGGTTGTAAATCAGAAGATTGGGAATAGAAACTTGATGTATCTATAAGAGTAGCTTTACTCACCTCAATTTGTGTCGAATCATCCGAATCCTGGCTGGATGAATCGTTGGTAGAAAGCTCAGGCTCAGATGCCGAGTCTTTATCACGAGTAACATATTTCAGAGCTTCCTCAACGTTATATAACTTTCCTGCCATTTTGCAGCAAAATCAGTGAAATTTAAACGAAAATATCTCAAGAATTTGATATGGACACATACATCGAATTTGGTATCAAAATGTAGCTGAAAGCATAAGCTACAAAAATGACTAGTTTGCTTTCCCAAAACGAGGCAATTCAAAAGTCAATGCCGCGAAATTCAAGCCTCACTCTCAAGTCGCAAAATTGCGACGGCGGTCCTTAAAGGGTTAAGTGCTATACATAAAGAGACTTAAGATAAAGCTTTCCTTATCTCGGTGACAACAAGAGCTGCGAAAGAAATCAGTGGCAAGTGAACTCACAAGATAGACTGGCTCTTCTTCTTTATTGCCTTGTTTAGTCAAGGAGGGTGAAATACAATATGCTTTCAGGAGACCTAGAATTCTCTGGTCACTGTGAAAATCCAATGAATATCTCGAGTGGACAGAAATTTACCAGAGGTTTTGCTTTGACAAATGGGTCTTTGTATGTTACTTTACCGCGGTAGGTCCTATCATATCAATTTTCTGGACTTCAGTAAATACAACTTAGTTGCACAAAAAGCATGGAAATCTACTTTGTTTTATTTCTAAAGTAGATTAGGGTCCAATCTGGGTAGGAACAGGGGTAGGGATAAGATAAGCTAGGATCTACTTCTTTACAGTAATGTTTAAAACCATGCTATTACTCCTTTGCCTCGAGCCTAGGTTGCTGTCCAGTATCCTCCAATACCCTTCATGCACACACTACAAACATACACCAGAGCATGGTCTGTCCGACTGTTGATTGTGTAACGCTGTACTTAGTAGAATGGATGAACATGTTTATAACATTACCTATCACCGCGTGCATTCTGTCAAAAACCTCTTATCTCAAACGGCCAATTTCCAAGTGTTCAAGGGAATATTGCGAACAGCTTATTAAAGTGCATTTGATAGGCTACTGTTAAAAGAATAATCTTATATACTCCATCAAATCCCCCTATTTCCTTAGTCCAAGCAGACAACCTCCCAGCGTTAAAAGATAACTATGCCACCACACTTTAGATAAGATTCCGCCTTGAAAACTCCTGACCAATTTCATTGTCACAACAAAGACTGCTGGATAGTGGTGTGATGCAAACAAAAGAATTACAGCATTTTGCCGTTCAGAAACAACGCTACGAGGAGCCTTCCTGGTAGCTTTGTGATTTAGCTAGTTCATACAGTACCAGTCAACACTCTTTATTGAGTAGATGCCATAAATGAAGGGGAAAATTCCTCATACAATCCTCAGTAACGCTACCATTCCAGATGGGTGCTACACATACATTTCGGCCTTATCGTATCTGATAACTGATGTTTTTAGTTTAAATACAGCATTTTCACATGAGACAAAAGTTGTATTTTCCTCAGAGTTCCAGTTAGGATGTGTTTTCTTATTTAGTAAATTATTGTTATATACAGAAGAAAATACACAAGATGTCCTGCACCCAGTGAATACATCGAATGCTGGAATATTTTCTTGTCTAGGAAGCCCTAAATTCTTGATGCTGAGAAGTTGAAATCATGACTTTCATTGGTTCATTACCGGTACTGTATACAGGAAGTAGAACAAGGTTAGGCAATTTCCTTAACAGTGATGAAAATCCTGAGCTAAAGAAAGTCGTTTATGCATTACACTTAAGGGATTTTCTTCACCAAGGCTTTTTCCTAACTGTTTAAGGAAGAATTTTCACTTAAGTTAAGGAATTTTTTATGCATACAGCCCCTGTTTAAGATGGTGATAGCTCTGTACTCCCACACGTCCTCACAAGGAGTGGTGGGAGTCACCTCAGCAAGCTTGGGAATTGATGTTGGACTCCATCAAGGTTCAAAACTCAGCCCCCAGCTTTTTCGTCATTGTCATGCAAAAGATGACAAAAGAGTCCAGGAGAGGAGACCCCTGGGATCTCCTATACGCTGACAACCCTTGTGCTAACTGGTGAGTCCAAAGAGGAGGTGACACAGATGTTCAACGAATAGAGGAAAGACATGGAGGGCCAAGGTATGAAAGTTAGTATGGAGAAAAGGATGTGACATAGGTGTCAACTCTGTCTTCTGTGAGTCCTGTCACATATGGTGCCACAAGAGGTGCTCCAATCTTACATCTCTGAATAGAATCGTAAATTTTTTCTGTCCAAAATGTGTTGATGGTGAACATTGATATAAAGATGACTCCATCAAAGTGGAAGAAGGTAGCATTGAGAAAGTGTCTCAGTTCTGCTACCTTGGCAACATGCTAGACAGTGACCAATCGTCGGAAAGGGCAGTGAGGTGGCAGACTGCAGCAGCTTGGTACAAATGGAGGAAGATACCAGGACTCCTGATGAACAAACATATTCCACTGAAAAGAAGAGGCCAGGTACATGAAGCATGTGTGACATCAGTGCTGCTGCATGGAGGAGAGACTTTGACACAGACAGAGAATTTGAAGACTATTTTGAGATAGTGTGATAGACGGATGCTAAGATACATGGCAGGAGTCTCCTGGCGAGATAGTGTGAGCAGTGCGGAGGTAGCTGGAAGGTGTGGAGTCAGAGAACTGGATACAGTGACGCTGGGTAAAAGATTGAGATGGCTTGGACATGTTGAGAGAAGAGATGAGAATGATGCCTTAAAAAGAATGGAGTCTGGAGTCTGGAGATTCCTGGTCAATGACCACCACGTAGACCGAAGAAGACCTGGAGCAAGAACATTGAGGAAGACTTGAGATGATTCAACATCAGAAGAAAGGTGGCCTTGGACCGAGGCAAATGGAGGTCCATCATCCCCTGTTTTACCTTGTAATTCAAGATCAAAAGACGCTAACAGAAAAAGTAAGTAGTACGTAGTAGTAGAAAACTTACGTTCTAAGGTAGTAAATACTCGCACACATGAAAGTAAAGAAAGTTAGGCTTTGAGGTACCCCTCTACACTCCCCTCCCCAAGTAGAATAGGGTCCAATATGGTTTGTTTCTTAAGTTTATGATATTCTGGTATAATAGACAACTTCTGCACATTGCTGTAATCTTTTATTGCATGCGTAGTTATTTTACTCACAGCACGTCCATGCTTAAATGAAATACAGACACCACACTAAATTTTTGCAAGCTCAAAATTTGGTGTTTGTAAGTTTGATACAATTGATACATTAACCCCCATACAATTACATAAAAAAGATATACTTCAATTCAAGGCCAATTGCTTATTAGGAGTCTTTGATCGAAAGGCTGCATACAGAAGTGTAAAAGCACAAAACTACTTTTGCAATTGAGGGAGGGAGAGACTTATCATGCATTACTAAAAGATGCAATCAGTTCATTAATATAAGATAAATGTGCAAAAGAGACCATGTTATTCTGACAATTTAACTGACTAAATTCATCACAGATACTCATGATTGTATATATATCATAGATATGTCATTTCATTCAAGCTTTCTTCTTGCACCAAAGACATTTTCAGGTCACAAAGATACAAATTAGTCTTTCGTAAATATTTTACACAATTGTACAAACATTAGCAAGGAAGATACTTCCACAGGTATGCATATATGTGCCTGAGAAATTACCCTGCAGCCATTTGGTATATTTTTGATGCCATCCCATAGCCATGGACTGCTCATCAACCTGAGCTGCTAGTCCACTAATCAATGAGGGGCAAGGGCAATTGGGGGTTTTATTGTAATTTCTTAAGTCTTTGTGTTTTTATGTTAATACCTTTTGACTTAGTATCAAGAATAATTCATGTACACTATCACATTATTCTTAGGATGCTATGTTGGGGACTTTCACTTACAACTTTAGATTCAAAGCTCATTGATATCTTATATCCTAGATTTAGAACATAACACGTTTTGTCTGTTTGTCAGGTATATATCACATTTTGGCGTATTTCTATTCCGTTACTTTATACATGTGGCATCCTCAATTTTCTGAAGATTTTGTCCATGTGGGGGTTGGCTTGAGTCCCATTTACGGATGCGGATTGGTCTCTAAGGTGGGGGTTGATAATTGCAGGTGGGAGTTGTCAACCAGTCTAAACTAAATTTTGCACAGGGTGGTTAAATTAAATTATTAAATTAAATTAAAAGTTATATTGGCTTTTCTGGTTCACCTAACTTAAGAAAAAGTTTTTCTCTAAACAAGGTGGGCGTTTAGGTGTCTTTCTTTAAGGAAGTGGCATTTTGAAACCTTTCACGTGATGAAATGAAGTGGCATTGTGTAACCTTTCAAGTGTTCTGTTTCTATTTACATTATCGGTGGGAAGCGGCACTTCGAACTTTTAGAAATTTATGCCCAAAAATATCTTCCAGGTGGGCGTTGTCTTTATAGGCATGGGTTGATTTTTCTAGGTGGAGGTACAGACCCCCTTGCAAACTATGGATTATGATATTTCAAAAGATTCCATGTGATGATCTGTCCTTATAAATTCCTCGTAACAGTTAGGAAGACACAGAAAGAGCAACGATTTTAAAGAGTCAATGGTACTACAAAGTGGCTAGGTTTTGGCGTCATCAGTTTAAAAATCATACCTTTACACATTCTGTGACATTTGGAAGTTCTTCCTCCTTTTCTTAACAAGAAAGTGTATGGTATATATTCAGTGGCGGTTTTAGGGACTGCGGGGCCGGGGGTCAAAAGCATCTTTTTGCAGGGCCCTTTTCAAAAAAGTCCTTTTTCAACAGAGTTCTGTAACGCTCCATTTCTTAACTGTAAGCACTTCGGTTAGTCTTCGTTCGCAGCAGGTTTTTCCATTAAAGGAGATGTAAAAGATTTTTGTGAACAACGTAAATCAATGGTACAACCCGTGCGTGTGACTGGCTCAATGTTTTTCATGGAAGAATGCCGCAAAGATTATTACATTTCATCTGATGAGTGTTGCAGTTTATTCTGAAGATTTGGTCAATGAATCAGAAAACACAGTTGTTTAATAAAATAAACTTCGTAGATGCCGGTATGCCTCGCAGAAAGTATTTTATGCTGAAAAGCTCTTTCAGGGTGTCAGCCAAATCTGGAAGACAGATTTTCCAGACATTACCCTGACAAATATCCCTTTTCCCCTGACATATTTCATTAAATGACATCCACTAGAATGAAAATAAAGGACTTTTAAGTCAAACTATCAAGCCAAGCAAAGAAGAAACATTACATCAACAAGTTTGAAACATTTAAACTTTGGTACTCCTTTCACCTTTCAACTTTTCCTAGATTATTGCACAAGGATGAAAAATGATTATTTAAGTCTGTTGCACCATTCTTGGATGCGAGTAAAAAAGGGTCAGATTTTCCTGACATTTTCCTAAAATTGCAAAAAGGTAGCAAATTTCCTGACATATTTATGAGGGCATGGATTTCCCTGACAGTTGTCAACAACTGACTTTCAATAGAAAGAACTGCCAAGGATGTCAGCCTCGTCTGTCCCATTGAGTTTCCCAAGTAATTCAATATTAACTCTAGCTTTGAAAATGAATGCTCTCATTTGCAATTTGTGACAAATTGGTATATGAGGCAGTTATTACCTAAACTACTTAAATACATTTTGAATTTAACTTTCCAGCTCTTTTCATAATAAAAGTTTCTAAAAAGTGCGTAATAATTACCCTCTACAAGGCAAGGAGGACTTGAGAGGATGAAAAAAGCATGGATATTCTGGTTGCAAGCAAAAACCACTTCAAAGCAAAAGCACAGGGTGCATTCATATTTTCCTACGATACAATTTCTTTGAATTTCTGGGTACTTCTTGCTGAGTGCTACTGAATTTCTGACTACTACTGAATCTGAGTACTACTAATATGAGAACCACCAATATCATTGTATTTCTGCTTACTATATATATCATTGTATTTCTGCAAACCACGAATTTCATTGAATTTCTGAGTACTACTGTGTACTAACTTTTTTCTCAGCCGCAGGCCCCCTTCTGGCCAGGAAAAGCACAGGGCCTGGGGCCATGGCCCATCTGGCACCCTCTAAAACCGCCACTGTATATATTTTCAAATTTGAAATGGGAATCCAAACAACTGTTTGCCAACTTTCAACTACGCTACAGACTGTTTTAGCTATTCACATCACTATTTACTGTGGATACAAAATTATGTTGGAATACACACCTTCCAATGGATTCTCTTTTAAAACCTTAAAACAAATTTTAGGTTTTTACAAAGCATTACGGGTACTTGTAAACGTACACTTTACGTTCCCACTCGAAAACACTCTAAGACGTCAGTGCAAATGTCAGTGTCGGCCCATCAATTAATTATATAACCAGACAGACAGTACGGTGATTATAGTAAGATATAATTAACAACTGTGACAAATAAGAAGGAAATGGGCCAGCTAAGTTGCAGCTTCAATTCTCAATAACTTTCGAGTTCATATCTTAGGTTTTCAATATTACTTTGGTACCATTCAGCCATATAGCCTGTCACATTAGAGAAGTGTATCACGTATAGTCCCTAGGCCTAGCTATACAACAAATATAATAAGAATAAATTGAATAGGCCTAGGCTATGATAAACTTAAGGCGTCTGTAATTATAGCATCTTAAAGATCCAAAATGTTTCAATATCTCAGCCTTGGTCACATGTCTCAGCAAAGGAACATGAACAATCTCGCTTAACAATATGCCCCTTTTGCCAGTTTGGGTATGTGCGTTGCCAGGAGGCTATTCATGAGATAAATAAATTATCATCGAGACGACATGATATGTGGGAAATGTCAGATAAAGAAATCATATAGGAAATTATACGCAATAGGCGCCCACTTAAAACGGCTGCATACCTGATTAAGGTGGAGTGAACAACAGCGTTGCTTCTTGTCCTCTAGCAACTATGCAAAGGCTCATACAATGCAAAACGTACGGCAATCCAAAATCGAATTCTTAGAGGAAGAGCTGCATCGGGTTGGAGATGTCATATAGTCTCTTTCTGGTATGCCGGGCTTCTTTTTGAGGCAGAGGCTTTTTGTTTTTGAAACATGACACCTACCCAGCCAAGCAAGCCAGTCATTTTTTATATATTATCTTTATTAATTTTTTTTTGAGGGGGGGGGGGGGGGGGGGTTTGGGGGATTTTGCTATGATTACTACTTTATTAATAAAACGTAACATTTTGCCTTTTTAATTTATTAATATGTCAGTTGCCTCACGCGTTTGATGGTCTGAAATAGCACCGGGTTCTGTACACAGAGGAGGAATGTTCCTCCTCTGTGGTTCTGTATCCTAGTCCTACATTGAAACCCCGCGCCCAACCTACGACGCACCTACAGTAGACAGTTAGTGACGCCAAAGAGAGTAACATGCAAATATGTGCCTACAGCCTGAATTCTGAAGCATGAAATTCTATTTTGGCGTGAACCCTTTGTCTTCACAGTAGACAATCATTCACAATGACGACACTCCACATACTGTAATTCTTGGATATACCAGGGAATTGATATCTACACATTGAGACAATAGATTTCATTTTCCACGCATCTCTATTTTGAGTGATTCGTATCAGTTCCGTTGTGTCTTTACGGTCTATGAAAGACTGGTTCCCTGCACAATAAGGATCGAGCTGCCAGGAGATTACGGTTTTTGTCGCAGTGACGAACTGAAGATCGGTGACCGTGTTTATCTCGCGTTTAGAGTACTCTTGGGTGCCTAATAGACGTCCCCCCTTCCGCTAATTAATTTTTCAAATATTTTCCACCCAGGACATTCTTATTCCAACCCTCCGCCTATTAATTTTTACGTAATCTCCTACCCATGACACTTTTTTGAGGACGTACCTTGGCTGGAAGGTAGAAAATGTCTTCATTAAAATATTAAAATCACAAATTAAAAGATGACGGTGGCCTTTTACGAGGCTCGAAGAAGTGTGAAGAGCAACATTAGGGAGTTGCAGTTGATTCTAAACCTTGCTTCTTGACTTCCTTTTTGGTCATTTTCCCACCCATCCCAGTCTATTCCAACCCCCCCCCGTTTATTAAGTTTTTGGGATTCCCCCCCGTCTATTAGACACCCAAGAGTAGCATCTTCTTCCAAAAAAGTTAAAATTGAGATCATAGGACCTGTGACTAGTAGCAACAAAGCTGGATCTACGCCGGGAAACCGTTCCAAATCCATGAAACCGAAAGTTACTCGCGAAGGCAGCCTAACAGGACGTGGGAACTTGTTCGACCAGATTGAGATTTTCTTGAGATTTACAACATGAAAAGTTAGTTCCGCTGGGTCTACCCAGTAAGAACGCTTTAGGTTTTTGGGAATGGTCAAACTAGTAACCTAAACATTGAAAGTAGCGAGCAAGGCTATAGGACGTTGTTTGAACAAGTTCACATGGAGTGTGTATCGGAGAATATTAGTGATGGACTCGATGCTTAATACTTACAGCATCACAGATTGAAGATGTAGCAACTGTCATTTATACTAAAATTGAACTAAATGATGCAGCGTGCACTGTGCCGAGTGCATCTAGATTTTAACAAGACTTAATTATGTCTTTAGAATCAATAACTGATGACATTTTGCGATTTTAATGAACATTCCTAACATTCCGATTGCCGAAGTTAAAACTAGTGATGGTTTAATGTCTTATAAATTTAATATTACCTACTGAAGACATCGTAACAGTAATTACGCTAAACGAGATACTGTTACGTACGTCGAGCCTTTGTGCTCTGATTGTTAAGGGTACTTTTAGATCTCGCTTTGCAGAATTTCTTCTTCACATTCAACGCGATCAATCGTTCGAGGGTCAATCCAGTATTTTGGAAACAAATTCGAATCGTTTCTTGCAAGTTTGAGCTGAAGGCCGGGAATTTCAAATTTCTGGAGAGATATTTCAATTTTCCCGAAAATCGTTTTGATTTTAATCTCCATTCCCCTTTAATATTCTAACATCATGCCCCTGGTTACTATATATGATAATATTGTTCTCTCAAGTTTCGTATATCGCTGCATTTGCCACTGGTCTTAGCTTGTAGGTAAATTTAATTTATATTAATAGCCTTTGGTCCTTGTACCCTAACTATGTTAATGTTTTTGTGCTAGTACACTCTCCTCACACTTTGTTCTTGTATCTTTCAAACAATATTTGGATTAATTACATTTTATATATATAAAGTGAGATAGAAAAGTTTGCGCATTGATGTACACTCTTTTTTAATAAGCAAACTAGTAAATTGGGCTTAAGCTCAATATGCTTACAATTTTCCCAATTTGAGCCTGAAATTATGCTTAAAGTATGCTTAAATTCAAAACCCGTTTCATGGTCTGATATTGCATTTGACATGAACACTGCAATGGTCTCTTTAAAATTCGAATCTTCGAATGTTTCAAAAGCATACCAACATTGCTGTTTTTTTTGCTTTAGTTGACTTATCACTATGAACAAGCAAAAGAGTTTAGCTGCCTTTGGTTTTTTGTAAGTGTTGTCCATAGAGGAGTTGCGAACAGAGTGTTTATTCGAGAATATGCAGATGGTGTTATAGGGACGATTAATTGAAGTCATTGCACTATAAAGTACAAAACAAAACAGGCACTGGCAGTTCATGCAAAATGCCAACACCCTTATTTTGAACCTGCGGAAAAGAAAGCGAGAACCACAAAGGAAAATTGTCGACATCTTCTGAAAAAGCAGTATCCATTGACTCGATTGCGAGGTCAGAGGTGCAAGATGTGTTAAAAGGTATTGTTGGAAAGGTGGTTAGCATTGTTGGTAAGAGCAAAGGTGCAAAGCAACTTAAAGGAAAAAGCGCCATGGGTATACTGCGCAATTGAAACCAGAAGTTTCATACATGTGACAGTCCTAAAGAATCACAGTTGACAGTTCCAGAACGCTTTGGAGTACAGTACATCCTCGTTTACAACCTGAAACCGAGAAAAATTTTAATATTGAAAATTTCGCTTTCCCCTTTCAATCAACCAGAATAAGACCAAATTACTTAAGTTTTTGGAATAGCGACACTTAGCACCTTTAAGTAGTGCAGAATACGCGATATCCATTTTATCTGAGAAAAGACTTCTTTGTTTACATCATAATGGCGTCTGCTTATGCGCGGCAGAATTTTATTTGCAAGTGGGGTCGCTTTCATTTTGAGTGTTATTTTTTCATGTAACACATATGTTCATTAAACGGTACATGTCCATTTCTTCTTTACTTTGTCTCTATTTTAGCCATTTGGCACGACGGCAGCATCTTTTTCATCAATTTGAGCGTAAAATAAGCCATCATGTTTTTTCAAAATTCCGTCCTCGATTATCCGTATTTTCGGCTTATCCGAACAGTTCGCTGAACGTTGAGGTTCGTGCCATTCGGATAAACGTGGGTTACTGTATCACAGAGTCAAGTTTCACAGTGGATGAAAGATCGTATCAACATCTGCAGAGACGCTTCACGAAAAAGGATGGAAATTAAGAAAATATACAGAATTATATCCGAAGCTGTGGGAGGTTTTCAAAACAGCTAAAGCCAACGGAAAACGAGTATCATTTCACTGGTTATGGACGAAGGCAAGAGGAGTCAACTGGCTCTGACGAGTGTATCAAAGCTCATGTTGTTGTATGGTTCTGGAAAATCTACAATGTCAAGATGCGAGCCAGACAACGGAATGAAAAAAGGCGAAAGAAGACATGTTCGATTCTCCCAAAAATGGCAATCTTTCAGAGCAGCCCCCTGATAAGCAATGGGGCCTCCGGAAAAAAAATGGCACAGTACCTTCCATGAACGCTGCATTAAGGCAGACGCGCGAAAGGACTATGATGTAAAATGGGGCCACTTTACTCCTGCAGTGCGTACAAACGTAGATTAATCCCCCTCCCCCCGCCTTTTGTTCCGGATGTTAAGAGAATGTATGACTACGTAGAACAAAAGGATAATATAGCACCATAACACTTGGATCAGCCAGCCAGGAAGTGGATTGGGCAAGCAACAGTGTCTGTTGCAAGTTATGTTTCGAGCAACAGGAAAACAGCCACTTATATCCATCAATTCTCGCGGATGGGATGCGACTATGCGAGAATGAAAAAATGGTCTTTATGCAGTATGATGGTGATTTTCCAAAAACTTGTACTCAACTATTTGGAGGATCTAGCAAAATGCAAGGTCGAGTATCTTGAGTATCTTGAGTATCTTGAGCGGACATGTACAATGACATACAAAAAGACGTAGTAAAAATTGCGTAATTAAAAAATTTCAAGTGCATACTTTAAAGTGTTGCCTGAAATTTCTCTTAAATTGTGTTCCTCCCCCTGTAAAAACTGGGTTTCAGACACTCAAATGGCTGAAATTTGAACTGCTTTGACACAATTTAGAAATAGGAGATCAAAGGACTTGTGATAAAGCAAAGATGATCGGCGTTGACGCCACGACAATAAATGAAAGACCCGAGTAAGCAATGAAAGACCCGAGTAAGTATGGCCATCTATTTCATGTCTTATTTCCTGGTGGCAATTAACATTAGATATGGCGATGAATCTCTTAGCTAAACGCTCCTTATGAGTAGTAGATACGATATTGAAACTCGTAAACTATCAGCTAGGCAAACTAATAAATAAGTATGACGCCGCCATTTTTGATTACGGCCACTCTCGAGTAGTTTCAATTTTCTGGAGGTGAGTGTATTTTATCTTGAAAAAAATGGGGGTCAATGATGGACACTTCAAAACGTGCAGATATGTTTTCATGTACAATGGTCTCATTCTTCCAAGTCCCTTATTGGCGTCAGAAGTAAGAAGACGTTAGGTGAAGAGACGAGGGTATCCTTGTACATGTCTTCAGGGAGCGTTATTTATAAAAGTTAAACCCAGCTGAACCCAGCTGAACCCAGCTGAAACCCAGCAGAAACCCAGCTGAACCCAGCTGAAAACCTGAACCCAGCTGAACCCAGAAGC
>JAAAKM020003290.1:0-12633 GCA_010016025.2 Alatinidae sp. Z8VKAUB7J3 | reverse complement strand
AATAAACAATAAACTAAGGTTTAATAAATTATTATGATAATAATATTATGATGATGATGATTGATGTGATGATAATGTTCCTCAATTAGAGTCTATTTTATCTCTCTTGTAGTTATATGAAAACATTACATTTCAACAAGGTGTCCTGTAACAATTCAAGGGCAGACTAGGCTAATATTCGCATAGATGTGCACACGTTTTCAAAACCGCAAGCGGTACTTAAAACAGAAGTTGAAAAGAGTAATCAGCTACTCTGATATCTGGCTAAAAGATTAAACAAGAAATTATAAACCCTTAGGACTCTTATTTCAAACAACTAGTACAATAAGTCTTGAATGGCAAAATCAATCAGTAACAAAAAATATTGCACATAATTAATAAAAGAGGTGACTCCTTTTGTTCTCACGGCACGATGTAAATTTTTGGCCTCGAAAATATATCATAGCGTGTCCGGTAGCATTGTTGCGTCCCTCAAACTATTCAAAATACATTGTGTAAAACGATAATCTAATACAAAGTATCTCAATCTGAAAAAGTATACTACCCCCTCCAGGTAGCAAAATTTTAAAGTACCCTCCACATACGTACAAATTATGGCTTGCCTCTGCTTGTCGAAACAAGCGCATGATAAAATAACAGTCAATAAACAATCCTTACTTGCTTACCGTGTGTTAGCGGATGTATGCCTACTGTGGGGCAAATATGAGATTATTTTTGTTTGCCCTTTTGTTTGGTTCTGGCATTTTGACGTAAGAAAAACAATGCAGCACGCTATTAGTTGGAACCTCCTAGTACCCCATTTTTCAGTTTTACCTCCTTTAAAACCTCTAATACCCTTTCCTTGGTTAAGAAACACTGATGTAGTATAAACCTTATTTGTACCCTTTTATCAGTTAGAAGCTACCTTTTTAGTGGAAGATACAACACCTTCGTCAGAGCTTTAAATAGTGATACCAAAACGCTTGTAGTGGCCATGAAGGGACGACAGCAAACAGTTGGCATTGCATGTTTTGTTTTATTTTCTCTCATTTTGAATTAAAATCCCATAGAGTCTATGGTGATACAACTAAAGTATAAAGTTTAATAAAAAATCCAAATGCTACATGACAGTATAATATTCTGTTTCAAGATTGGTCCCTCTTCTCACGTCCTTACCTAAAGTGCTCAATTAAAAGAGGTGATGCGTCACTTAAAACCCTTTCTTTATGTCTCCTTTTGGGCAGGTTTCCTCTAAGGGGTATTGCAAGAGACTTCTCCGGTAGGCTTTTGAGAAAAGTTTGAGCATCAAATACAATTACGCAGACGGACCAGATGGCAGCAATGAGCATAATACCTGAAACGATGGTGTCCCTCCAACTCGCCCTCTATTTACCATTCCGACAGTGTCTAACACTCGTGTGATGGGGAGGGGGTAAGGACTCTTTTTTTATTGTTTACGGGAATCTCTTCCAAGGAAACAGCCCTGACTTCTCATGTATTTTCTTTGCTACTGCTCCTTTGCTTTCACGATGAAAATAACAAATAACTGATCAGTTGTTGTTGTTGTACGAAACATCCCCATTATAACCAAACGTTCTTAAACCTGTCCACGATTGCTCCAAAAACAAATTTCTCTTTTGAGGCAGCTACAAGTACAGAAGGTGTCCGTTTCACACATGTATATTGATGCCTTTTCATAAAAAATCAAGTGCACTTGTAAAAAACAAACATATATGGTGTCCTGTCCATTACTGTATGAAGTGCATCCTTTGAAGAGGGTATACATTCCGCTTTGCTATAGTATGCATTGCTCCATTTCTACAGCCAAGAAAGATGTGATAAAGACCCTTAACACATTGGTGCAGGTGTTGCTCTAGGTTGTATGAAGTATCTCTTTTCTAAAAGGCCAGAGAAAATTGGGCACTTTCTCCCTTTCATATATGCCCTTAAAAATGGGGCATGTCACAAAGTGTTCATCTGAATGGTTATTTTATTCTGATATGTGGTATACGTAATCCTTTGTACTTGTAATAATTACTATAATGGCATGTTCTAACTAACTATGGTTATCAACTAACTGAGTGTGTAAAAGCTTACCATAACCTGATGACCTGATTATATGTTCAACACGCTGCTGGTATAAATAAAGTCCCTTTCCCAATGGTGATTAATGCATCTATGAGACCTACTCCCCCTTCCTTTATTTGTATTTGTATTTCTTCAATTATATTTTGAGCAATATTTTAATAAAGAATATCATGTGGTTTTCAGTAGGACAAAAATGGTCAAGGTTACAACATCATTTCCCATTACTTTCATAAGGAAATTGAGAAGAACAGTTAGAATACCAAGAGGAACAGTTTTGGCGCACAAAAGTTGGAAATACAACTAAGACTTACATTCTGAATACTCCCACAACAGAGAAGAGTAAAACCCGTACACAACAAGCATCATCACAGCAATTTGTACCAAAAGTTACATCTAATCACATTCATAAATTTGTTGTGAATAAGAATCATAAATTAAACCTATATTTATTTTAATCATAAACAACCTCAACATTACAATTCTCATTAATTATTATTTAAGATTTGGTTTACTTTTACCATTTGTATGAATTTAATAAAGATAAATAATTACAGTGTGCTGTGATAATTGTGATATAAATCTAAAAAAGGGTAACATTTTAACTAGTAATTGACATAGTTGATAACTATTTTAGAGTACTTACATCTTTAAAACACAAATTGCGAAACTGTGCTGGGCATTCATGCTTCAGAACATCTGCATCTGGTTCCAAGACCAATAACTTTTCATCCCCAACATCTTCACATCCTTCCTGACAGAGGGAAGTAAAACAACGTTGCTACATAAAAATTTTATTTATTTTTGAAAAATTGTATTAGGTAAAAAGGAGGTTAATATACAGATTGAAACATACACAAATGATATCGAACTGTCAATAGCACATTGTTCAATGTTGAGCCATAGAGCTAAACATTTCCAATCTATAACACACAGATTTGCAAATCTTCTGTAAATAATTATAGCATATTGTAACCTTTTTGGAACATTATTCTTGAGGGTTATGCCCATTTTTTATGACTAAGAAAAAAGTATGAAAGTGTTTTTGGAGAAAACATTGTTTATTGTTATATTTTAAATACACATAGTAGTTTCTTTTTTTAATTGGTTTTTATGCCTTGCATTCCCCTTGACAGGGGCTAGGGCAGTGTCACTGTATATGAGACTTTTGTTGGAGCTTTGAGACTCTAAGACCAGATGCCCATTACCAACAGCTCTTCAGGGAATCGAACCCATACCCTGTAGCACAGAAAGCAAGTGGCACTAGGTGGCTCTATCACAGAAGGATAAAACAAACATATTTTTGAGAAAGTAAATCATTCACATGAATCTCAGCGAGCCACAAAAAATAGACTACTACCAATAATATCCCTCAAATTTAGGCAGTTTCCTCCTAGTATGACAATGTCACAAGTGGTGGTACTTTTATCAAAAAAGGCATGTTAGAGGAAAATTATCTAAGCAAATGTTGTTAACTTTGTCTATCTATACTCTAACAAAAGTGAAATTTGACTATCATTACCATCATCATCATCATCATCATCATCATCATCATCATCATCATTATCTTCATCCTCAACATCTAGGCTTGTCATGACACTGTTAGCAAATAGTGCTCTTTCTATTTCCTGCCTCTCATTTTTACTTGGTTTTTCCATCTACTGCTTGCCCTCTTATCATTCTTTCCCCTTCTCTGTATGTCAAATCTCTTGGTCACTTTAGTGAGGTACTTTGCCTAATCGCCTATAATGCACTTTCTTAGTGATGTCAATCACTTTTGTCCTCTTGCTGATGGTCTCACTCCCAATTTTGCATGTTTTACTAGTATTCATCATAGATTTCTGAGCACTGCTATTTTGTGAGTATCCAGACTTCTATACATGCCATCATAGACAGTGTGATATGTTACTTTTCTTGAAAAAGATGCCTTTTTCTCTAAACCATATCCATTCCACAGTAATTCTCTAGTGAACCACCTTACTAAATATTAAATTTTGGATAACCAAAAAGGAAACACAATTTAGATCACTTTGCTTGTTGAGTTTGCTTTATGTAGATTTTAAAGGAGCTTGAGTTATTACAGAAAAATCTAAAAGCATATTACTATAAAGGCCTATGAATCGTAGAGGGTTCATGTTTAAGGGATTTCTTCGTGATTTCAAGATTAATGGTGACATAGTGAAGATAATGTCACTAACAATTTATAAATGAACAAGGGCTAACAAGAACAAGAACTTATTTCTCTCGCTGCATGAAAAAGCAAATAATCTGTGAGTATTATTTCATTTTTTTTTTTTGGTTCTCCTCGAGTTCTGAAGCCTAGGCTACAAAGCTTTTATGTGCAAAGGGGCATTTTAACATTTTAGGGGCCTAATACCCAAATCCCTTGATATTTTGTGACCTAAAAAGTGATGCAAGTTGCTTTGCAATTCTGTGATGTGGTTTAGCACTTTGCAAAGTGTGGCATTCCTAAAAGTTCTCTCTGCAGCATTGTTAGCTGCCAGGTCTTGCCTAAGCTTTTTCTCGACTTGGCTGTTATGTTGCTTGCTGAATCATGAATTCCTCATGCTCCTTGTTAGTCCCTAGCGATTAGAAAAGTAGATCACTCTGTCGTAGTGACACTTGCCTTTTACTGACATATGTACAGGATGTAGTATTCTGACAAATATCTGCTTAACAAGAAAAGCAGTGCTCTGGCATCTAATAACTTAACACCTTCCTTGTTTGTGAGTTTCTAGAAGGGGAATTGCCTAGGGAAATTTCACCCCTCTGGAGGTGTGTCTAGGGGTTTCTAGGGGTATTTATGGGTATATGGGGCATAGCAAGGTATGGTTAGGCCTATTTATGTAAACCCACTTTTAATCCTATATGTCTGACAAGTTTCTTCTAAAGTGACAGGGAAAAGGCACAGCAAGAGAAATTTCACTTTACTTTCTAACTGAATAGATCAAAAACAAATTACAGCTCTTGTGTCATCAAAGTGAGATCTGTTAATGCCAAGTCACAACTTGTGAGGAGAGTGGTATAAAAGAAGTTACATAAATCAATAATTAAGTAAGACTAGTTTAACTGTTCAAAAGGGGAAAAACACATGGGAGCAGTAAGGGAGGAACTGATGAGTAAAGAAAATGGATTAAGAGGATTTCAAAGATTAAAGGGAGATTAAAAGCCACTCTTAACTCTAAAAATTTACTGAAACAATTTTACCTAAGCACCTCTTGATGTCTATTTTATAATCTAACCTATAACTGCCATAATGAAATACACCAAATCATGGTTGTATGCTGTAACAGTAAACTACAATAATCTCTGGGGTTATTTCTCTGGGCAATTAACTTAAAAATTAGTTGAAATCCTCCGCTACTAACACCTCTCTGGCAGATTAAGAATCATCTACTACAATTTCGTTTAATGGCAGGCATACATCTCCAAATGCATTGTGTTTACCTTAGAAGTTGCTTCAAGAATCATTGGCATATCATTGTCTTCTCAAAATTTGAAAAACTAAATTTGCCTTGCCTTGCCTTTCCCTCTGCATTATTATATCATCTCATGTCATGTTTAATAAGATACCCTATGTTGTTGAGTACTCCTACCATGGTATTGATAGAAATTGTAGGTATCCTTGGGCACTGAGGAATGGTGTCACTGTTACTGAGTAGGTGCAGTCAATCCCTGATGTTACCCAGCTGTTTCTTTCTCTACCTTCCTTGTCTCTTGTCCCTTCAATTTTTCCAGTTGTTAGAAGTTCTCCAATGCTCCTACCTTTGATGATGTGCCCAAAAAATTTTTCTGTTGCATTTTCATTCCATTTAACAGCTCTTCTTCATTATTCATCCATTAAAGAATGCTGTTGTAACATTTTCTTTCAGTCAACTTGATGTCCTACATTCTCCTATAACACCATAGTTCAAAACTGTTAATTTTCCTTTTTTGCTTGGTATCCAATATTTTAGGTCTTGCATCCATATTTCATTACTGACCAGATTTAAGACTCTCAACCTAGTCTTCATGGATAGTTACTTGTTTGTCACACTGTTTTCGAAATGTCCAACAGTGGTTTTGGCTTGTACATTTTTTTTAGAATTCAGCAGCAATACTAGATAGATAGATCAGAGGTCATGAGTACATGATGCAACTGTAAGACTCATATATTGTATACTTTGGTGAAAGAAACATAATAACGACAGGAAGAAAACCCATAAATCACAAGTCACAAATTATATTCCTGATTCCATACCTCTTCTCCCAACACAGTTAAATCTGGATATTGCTTCTTCAAAGAACCAACAATCAAGCTTTGAGCTGTCCTGTCAGCTTCAGTCTGTGGATCAAATTCTTTGTGAGCATCAATGGAATTAGTACCAGCCTACAGTGATATAAAATTAAGGGAGACTTTAAATCAAAGATAAATAATGGCTGAGAATAATGGCTAGTTACACCACTGAAGAAGGGAATGGCATGAAATGTAAAAAGATAGGGTCCACGAACAGTGGATGACTAACATTATATATATCAAATGCCTTTGTTAAGGCCTGGTCACACTGCCAATGATAATGATACCAATACCGACAAAAAAAATTGTTGGCCCTTATTTACCTGATAGCGGTCACACTGCAAACGATACCAATCTGATATTTCCAATGATATCGTTGGCGAATTGCTCCTCCAGCCATTTTCTCAATGATACTCTAACGATAAAACCCACTTAGCCAATCAATGCATAGAATACAGCAGAGATGAGTTCAAAATGGAGGACAACAGACTTGAAGAGTCAATCATGGCTGTGGAAATCAATGAAGTTCTTTTTAACAAAAATGATAAAGAATTTACGGATTCTAAAAAGCAAGGGATATTTGGATGAGATTTGCTGGACGTTTGGTCTTAATTAGTGGTAAGTAGTTAATATTCTCTGTACTTGCAAGTTTTGGCAGTTGCTTTGTTTTGATATATCGCAAAGGAAGCTTTGTTTGTACAACTTTGTGGAAAAAACATCGTAGGTCAGTTAATATACAGGCATCGGATCTTTTCTAGGTGCTGAAGTTAGCTTTTAGATCGTGATCGTGATTAGAGCAATTCTTTGTTAGTCTGTTCAAAATCACGAGCAGCATTTCCTGTGTATGGTCAACCTGTTCAAACGTGTGATGTTTCTCTCTTTCCACGTGGTGTTTAGATAAAACAGACGTTTAGCAATTCTAAAATGTTAGAAAAGTTCTTTTCATGACACTTATGAAATAAAATCTTGTCTCTGTATCTCTTTCCCTACTAACCAGCCTTGCTAACAAGAAATGCGATAAGGTATCTTCTTCACGGCTCGTGTAAATTTCACTGCCTGTCATCACGATTCGTAGCTGCACGTGCTTCGTCCAACAATACGTATCGTTGGCGGTGTGACCGGGCCTTTATGAAGTAAAAAAAATTATATGTCTCAAAGTGTATCTTCATAAAACCAATGCTTACTACATCACAGTGGTAATCAAACCATCAAAAACCTTAAACAAGCTAATATTATATACAATAGAGAATGCTTTAACCTTTAAGAAAATTAATTTTTACATATTTATAAAGATCAGTAAGATGTCTTAATGAAGCACTGTAAATTTTGCTCAGTTATATGATTTTTAAGATATTTATTGTTCAGCTCTCTATAGTTACACTAAGATAATAGTATACCATTAATTTGATTCCTATCTTGCAAATTTAAATATTTGAATTAAGAAATGTCCATGTGCAATCAAGGGGCTACAAGTTACCTATTTTTATAAAGTATTTACTTATCCATAAATGTCCTCATAAGAAGATTTATTTATATCACATTGTTTGCCAAGGGCCCAAAAATTGTAGGAAAAATCCCTACCTGGAATGAAACTGTCTAGCAAAATAGCCTTAAAGTTTACATGCCCTGGAAAGTTGTTGAGACTCTAGAGCGAAGAAAAATTGACATATGTTCCATCCAGGAATCACGTTGAAGAAGTGGTTCCACAAGAATGATCTCCGGAAACAATAGTTGTTATAAATTCTACTGGTCCAATGACAGCTCTTGGTGTGGAGGAGTTTGTATCCTCACAGCAGAAAAGTGGGTTGCAAAGTTGCTCTCTGTTGCAAGACTTGATAGCTGGCTGATGCAACGTCCGGTACAAATCGGGGATCAGATAGTAAGCATATGGAGTGCATACACTTCCTAAACAGGGCTCTTGGAGGAGTTGGCAGAAGCTTTCTACTCCAAACTTCTGAGTAACATCACTCAGGCCCCTGCTATGGAAGGAAATATTGATGATTGCCAATGACTTGAATGGACATCAGTGGGTAGAACATCAGATGGTATGATAAGCTGCATGGTGGTCATGGCTTCTAAGGTTGATTATATCTTGACTAGATGATCAGATCTTAAACATGTCCGAAGTGAGAATGTATTCTGAGGTGTGAAATGTGTGACCCAACACAAACTTCTTGTATGTGACCATCAGCTGGGTTCAACCATCAGTAAACTCTTGTCTTATCCTCAAAAGAGACAAGAGTGGAAGCTTAAACACCCTGAAATACAGGTGCAGTTCAAAAACCATGTCAGTGACTCAATACAAAGGTTATCCTTGGAACTAATGCGAATGAGTCTTGGAAGGAGCTGAAGTCCAGCCTGACAACTGCTTGCAACAATGCATGTGGTTGGACAAAAGGTGGTGGTGTGGTCCACTGTGAGACATGGTGGTGGACTGATGAAGTCTGAAAAGCTGGTCATCATTGCTGAGACCATTGACAAGCTCATAACTGCACTGGGAACCTCGAAAACCCCAATTGAGGCTAGAGGTCTCCAAGTAAACATGGGAAAGGCAAAAATCCTTTGTAGACGACATGATGCTTTGAAGTCCATTGAAAAGAGTGAACATCCACGTGGAGTGTGTTATGAAGGTGTGGGCCATAACTCCATACAGTGCACATCATGTAATCACTGGTTACATAAAGCCTGTACTGATCCGAAGGGTTGACTCATAGAAATCCCAACCTGTATGAGTTTGATCCCCACAGAAACTGCCCCTGTTCTTACCCACTTGGAGTTAGACGGAGAACAACTAGTTGTCACCTCATTCTGCTATCTAGGTGATCTAACTAGTGAGAGAGGGGGCTGCCATGATGCAACAACTGCCAGGGTGAGATCGGCATGGAAAAAGGTTAGAGAGCTTCCTTACATGCTGTGGTATCATGTTGTCATCCAGGGCTCCTACCGTAGAGGTTGCCAATGGAAAAGATGGACCAACTGCATCAATGAAGATCTGAAAAGCACCAGCCTCAAAACTGAATGAACTATGTATCGGGAGTGGTGCTGTATGAACATCAGACCTAAACAACATGGCAGAACTTACAACCCTCGGACATGGGGAAGAAGGGAAGAAAAACCAATGAGTAAGTAAGTAAGTAAGTAAGTAGGAAAGGATCCATAGAGAAAAAACAACTATATAAAAAAAAATCTCTACTTAGGAAAAAAATCCATGTGTCTAGGTAAAATTCCACGCTACGTTAAAATCCCCATCCACGCAAAACACATATTTCTGACAGTAAAATCCCAACAAAGATCACATTTTATAATTCATTGGTGTTGCTTCTAAAACAACACTATAATAACATATATGTAAGGATCTATCTTCCTTAGATGATCATATCACTTGATTATGTTATCTGTTACCTATATACCTATATTATATAATATAATGCATAGCACTAGACATATCTGCACTTAAAGCCTGTACCCAGGAGCTGATTTTTTTATAACATTGAAAATTACAAGGTTTACCGTATGTATATCCAGTATTCTTTCCATAAAAATTCTATGTATTATTGCCCTTTGAATTGGCTGCTTTCCCCAACATTTTGAAGGATTGTAAAGATCTGCCAATTTCATGAAAGACTTAACATGGTAGCCAGTCTGAGGAGAACTTGATTAATTCCATCTTGGAACATGACTGTAAACCTGGTCACAATTGCTGAAAGTATCAACTTGCCATACACAACGCTGTGTCTTTGGAAGTTATAATATATATATCTGATATTATATTATATTGAAGTAGAATTTTTCCTTAGAGTTTGGTATTCATGTGCATGAGTACTGTGTCTATTGTTTAACTTGAATAGTGATCAACTAAAGTTAGATTGAATACAGTATATAAGATAATCAGTATATACAAGATCAATGATAAGTATGTTACATTAACTAAACACTGTGTCTTTTTACCCAGTAATGATAGTGGTTGATCTCTAACTTTAGGAATTTTTACTGATATATAACCTTTAAAAGCAAGGCAAGATAAAAGATTATGATTTTCAAGAAATCCATTGCCTGTCTTCAACTTAAGCAATTGCACATGTATTACTTGTCTTGTCTTACTCACATCTAACTCGTTAGTAAGCACAGACATCAGAGATGCAGTAATTTTAGGCAGTAGATTTTACAGGGCAGTAATTGATTTGTTTTATAAATATATACATTTTATTTCACTTGAGTTATTCAAAGTCAAAGAAATCAGAGTCGCAGTGACTTTAGGCAGCAGACCTTTAACTCGTTTTTGCATCTAATGTTAAAATTTGATGACATCATAATGAGCATGTGCACGATTCTCTCCAAGGTTATGTACAGGCTATAGATAGTTTATTGTGTTAGCTCCAAACTATGTTCTCTGAGTTAACAAACAATTTATAGACCCAATGTTTACAATGCAATAACTGTGGTTTCCAACGTAAATAGTTAGTTGTGTTGTCATTATAGGTATATCAAATTTTAAAACTCAATTATTTGAACAAGCAGAATTTACAAACGTATAGTACCGGCACACGACAAGGGCCGGCAAGATAACGAAATAAAATTGCAGCTACAGCGTTCATATTGTTTGCTAATGTTATCCAGTAGTGCACTTTCCAAAGTGGAATGCTATCAACTATGTGGCTAAACTTTACATACGTCACTAATAATGTAGCAGCTAAAAACAAGGAAATGTCTGCTTGAAGGACACTAGCACTGAAACACATGCAATTTATAGCAAATTGGGTTAAAAAACGTTTATCAACAAATTCACGTCACAAAAATCGACTACAAATAAGCAGTATCAAAACTCCACGGATAGCTTTTATTTTCTTTCCATCGCACTGGGAAAATTTATCTTATTCATGATGGGGAGGTAATAGCGGTGGCCAACCTAAAACGTAAAGTCCGGTGTTACGAAAGGAAAATTGTCATGCCGCTCCCTTTAAAACTGGGCAATCACTGTTACTTTAGTAACTAAAATAAGAAACCATACCTTATCCACGATGCCTAGGTCTCCGGATTTTACAATATCCCTGATGATTCGTCCTGCTTTGTCGGCTATAGAAACGCTGGATGCGACAACTCGCATAAGCACAGAGGTGACAGCTGCTGCATTCGCCATGTTAGTTCCTTGTTTCTAGATATTGTTGGCTGGCATGATTGTTTACCATGTAAGTTGCACGGAATCGAAAACACTTGATCGAGCGTCGAGGCGCTGCCCCACAGTTCGGACAAAAAAATCTACGGGCTGCCCACTATTAATCGACAACTTAATCATTCGTCGAATACTTTTAAGTAGTCGATGATCATCGACTACCAGTGACTACTTCATGATTTCCACTTCCACGTCATCATAAAGGTAGTTGCTATGTTAACAGACCAACTGTCATTGTTAAAAATTTCCACTAGAAAAAGATGAAAGGTTAAAACAGGATTTAAATTCATCCCAGACTTTTGGTTATCTTTTCGGGTTTTCGTTACAGCCTTTTACCGTAAAAGATTAGGTTCCCAGCGAGTATCAACCCGGAGGGTAAACCACTTACCGTAATAGTGTACAAGGTTTCCGTTGGTAGAATAGGATTTCCTAGGGATTTCTGTCAAAACAAAAGCAAAGCTGACAAAAGTGTACGAGCATGAAAGATTTATCTTACTTCAAAAAGAAATAGAGATGCAGTACCGTACATGTCATTAGATATGTTCGGCCAGAGAAATTCAACCTGGAGTCTGAGCTTAAAATCCCTGGTTAAACATAATTCCTGTTTGGATGACTTAGTACATTGCAAATGAAAGTAATATTGGTTAATTTTTTATTCATTTTACTCTGATGACAGACATAGAAGCACGGCCAAAGGGGATGAGGGAGCGCTTCAGCCCCCTAGTTTGTTAAAATGTTATATTTTTTCGGGCAAACAATTTTTTCGGGCCCTCTTATAATTCCTTAGTAAGAAATAAAAATTAAAAATAATCTAAAGTCTTACCAGCCCTCTGGATTACCGTCGGCATTCCTGCCGAACTGAAGTGCTTTTAGTTGATTCATGTCCTAAAAATTTTCGGGCAAAGGAGTATTTTTTCGGGAAAATAATCCGCAGCCTCACTAAATATTTTTTGTCCGTTGTGCCTATGACAGAAATGTATCGCCATATTTTAGGACAGACGACTACTTAGCTTAACTGCGATTGGCATAATCGTTTCAATAGCCGTTTTAAACAATGATGACAGTTGACAGACCAGCACACTTTCATTTACTGAGTTTTTAATAGACTCCACAAATTGCTAAT
>JAAAKM020003288.1:0-12634 GCA_010016025.2 Alatinidae sp. Z8VKAUB7J3 | reverse complement strand
AATTTGCATCAGGTGGGTCAGGAAGGACACTTTGCCAAACCGGTTGCCGGTGAAGCCCGCCATACCGTCAGGACGCGGACCATGCAGGACCAGGGGTTCTGCGAGTAGCTCCCCAATATCCTGGATGCGGTTTTCGTTCCACGCGCTGACAAGCGCGGAAATCATAATATTGTTGATGTCAGTCGTCGTGCCCATTTACCCCACCTATAATGCTGGATGAATTCCGGACCGTTACAAGAACAGCCATGTCTATGTGTATATAGAGCCTAAGGCACCTTAAAGGGGTCGCAAACTAGAATATCAGCATAGGGGTATATCGAATGCTGATAACTGGCAGTTCCTCCTGAACATTCATCCCATATCCGCTGCCCCGGAGCTGACTGCAAAACCCTAAGAGACTGCAAAGTTCAACACAACGCCAGACCCAGAGGGAAGGTGGGTGGATGAAAACGCTGCCACGATAGTCCTGCAGGGGCATTGCTAATACCAATACCCTTATATCGAATTAATAGTTTTAGGGCGTTCGAGCGTCACCTACACTTGAATTTCACCGGTATCACAAGAGGTTCGTTCGAGCAGGTAGGTCATCTGAAGCCAATGCTCAAACGCCCCTATATACCGCGCTGTACCTTTAGCTTCACAAAAACTTATCCTAAACAGTGACTATTAATTGCGAGAATATATATGAGTATCGAAGGAAACTGGAAAATCGTTTTGCAGACTCCCATGGGAAAGCAGCAGGGAAATATGGCGGTTAGTGCGGACGGCAGCAGCTTTACCGGAACCATCACCACGACGATGGGCAAAGATGATATGGAAGAGATTGAAGTCGATGGCGATCAGATCACCTGGACCGTAAACCTGAGCAAACCCATGAAAATGACGTTGGCGTTCACTGGCACGCTGTCCGGTGACACGATCGGAGGCAAGTTCAAAGGACCGATGGGTATGAAAGAATTTTCAGCAACTCGCGTCTAGTTTTACACTCAGATATTAGGGTTTCTCCATCAATAGAAAATTGGCGGGCTTGTCCCGCTCAGGGCAGGGACTCAGACAGCCAGGCGATGAGGTCGGCCGTTACCTCGTCACGATTAGTTTCGTGGAGCGGCTCGTGTCGGCAACCCGGGTAAAAACGATGCGAAACGTTTTCCAGGCCGGCCTCAGCGTAAAGAGCCAATAATTCCTGCAAGGCTTCGCAATGGTTCGATGACGGGTCTCGTTCACCGGAAAAAATATAGATTGGTAACGGCTTTGGCGCCCTGGCTAACTCACTGGCGGTAATAGGAATGCGGTTGTTACTGCTCAAGTCGAGCCAGGCGCCGATACTCAGAGTAAACCCGCACAGGGGGTCGTCGATGTACTTCTGCACCTCCTCGGCATCGCGTGTCAGCCAGTCATAGGCTGTTTTCGGCTCATCGATACCCATATTGAGTCCGCCGCTATCTAACATGTTGCCCATAAACTGACACGGCACGTCACGACCGTTTTCGGCTAGTTCGGCCTCCAGCATCGGTACTAACTCGGCAAAGCCACCAGCCAGTGTCGAGCCGGACAAGACCAGGGCCGCGATGGTATTTCCATGTTCAACCAGATACTGCTGACCCATCAGCGAACCCATGCTATGCCCGAGCAGAGCGATCGGCAGATCCGGATGACGCTCGGTGATAATGCCGTTGAGTTGGGCTAGATCGGCGACCGCGCGATTCCAGCCATCGTCTGCAGCGAAGATGCCGAGCTTGCCGGGCAGCGCGCTTTTGCCGTGCCCGCGAAGATCGCTCGCATATACCTCGTAGCCAGCCTCGTTCAGTGTTGCAGCCAGGCGCGCGTAACGAGCCGCGTGCTCAGAACCGCCGTGGACGATCTGCATCGCCGCCCTGGGCCGCTCGCTCGGCCAATGGTAAACGTGAATGCTTATGCCATCGTCACTGCAGAAATTGAACTCGTTCATAGGAACTTGACCATTTTTGTAATCATTCTGCATTAAGCCGTTTTACATCCAGCCGGGGTGGTTCACTTCCATCACGCTGTACCACATTTGGAAATTTAACCATTTGCTTCTTATGTTTTGCCACAAGCTGAAAAAAGGGAACCTTGCTCCACATGTAGGAGAAGGTCTCGACCGCCCTCTTTTCTCCGGGATCTCGGATGATATTGTAGATTTCCATCTTGCCCGGATGAATTTTTATATCACCGTAGCGGACCGCTCCAAGCTGGCTTGAGGCCCCGGCATTCGAGAAAGGTCTCCCGTAGTGAAACATATAATTGCGGCGCCCGGCATCCTCACCGAATAAGAGGAGCGCAGATTGATCTATACCGTCGGTTACACGGTCGTTAGGAATATTATCCATGCCACCGGCAATACGCGCCGCGACGGTATACCAATCTGTCACATGCACCATATCCATCGGATCCTGGCCGGCCTCGATCACGCCAGGCCAGTATGCCATGGCCGGTACCCGTATACCTCCCTCATAGGTGTCCCCTTTTTTACCTCTCAACCAGGAATACCCGGACGACGGAAAGAAAACATACATCGGTCCGTTATCGCTCATCCAGACAAGGAGGGTGTTCTCTTCAATCTCCAGTTCGGATAGCTTGTCAGTAATTCTTTTAACATTCTCATCATGCTGGGCAAGTTGGGAAGCCTGGCAATTGCCACTGTCGACATGCTTGTCATTCCTATGCTCCGGCGGGCAGGCAAATACCTGGTTGGCATTGGTCGCATAGTAGACGAAGAAAGGCTTGTCGCTGTCGGACTTTTCTTCGATGTAGTCGATTATCTTATCCGTGAGTTCATCGTCGTGAACGTTATAGCGCTCCAGGCTTAAAGGCGCCACCTCCCGGGGTATTTGCCCCTTCCGGCTTTCGAGAATACCGAAAATCTCAATGCCATACTCTGCAACAAAGTCCTTAGGGGTATCCAGCTGATAGGGAACTTCCGCGATAGTCTCGTTTTCAGGATCGTAGTAACGCGCATTTTCTGCCCAGGGCCAGATTGCACCGTTGTACAGCGTATAGAACGCATAATCAAAGCCTTGATTGGTAGGCTGGTGCTCGTTTCCTTCACCCAAATGCCATTTACCAAACATGGCCGTATGATAGCCGGAGTCAGACAGCAACTCGGCCAAGGTATATTCCTCACTCTTTAAACCAATTGTTTGACCGGGAAACAAAACATCATTCATCGATGACCGGACAGGCAATCGGCCTGTCATGAGTGCCGCACGGGTGGGTGTACAGGCTGGCTCGGAATAGAAGGAAAGAAACTTCATTCCCTGCGTCGCAAGATTATCGAGGTTTGGGGTAGGTGTTCCACGTACCTTGCCGCCGCCATAAGAACCCAACTCACCCCAGCCAATATCGTCAGCTAGAATATAAATGATGTTGGGTTTCTTACCGTATTTCTTTTCCAGTGCCTTGAGGCGTTTATCGATCTCCCTATTCTGCTTCTTCCACGGAACGGCGTTCTGTTTCTGATATTCTGCGAAGAACGATTCAGGTTCGTACGCAAAGCTTGAGATTGATAATGCCAACGAAAAAAACCCCAAGCACCATTTTCTCACTGTTCTCATTCTCTATCCTCTCGAATTTTTTAGCTCACGAGCCGGCGCACCGCAAGCTTTGCTTTTTTAACACGTGGTACTTGAAATAGCTCATCTACCTCATTCGCTTTGTAACACAGGTCACTCTGCCAGCACCGCTTGCCGGGCCGTTTTGAATGCGCTGCCACCCAGCTCTGCATGAAGGCCTCGAAGGAATTTTTCAAACCCTCCCCAGGACCGGCTTCCGGAAACATGGGGATGTATGATGAAGGTCCAGGGTTTTTCCGGCTGGCTGCGTTCATGTTCCAGTGCCAGTTTGAAATACTCATCGTATGCTTCTTCGCCACTCAGCTCTCCGAAAAAACCACCATAGGATGGGCTTATGAGGTCTCCGTCGATGAGTCTCTCGCTCCCCGGTAGAATTTTTCCACGGGAAATAATAGGTTCCTCATCCGGATAAGATAAGCCGAGCTTTTTAAATCGATCATCCGGCATGCTTTTCAATACCTGGCAGGTGTATTGAATGCCGTGTTTTTCCAGCAAATCGTCGGTCCACGAATTGATACGCATCCCCGGCGGACGAAAGCCTATCGGCTTTTCTCCAAGTAATTGCTCCATCGCCTCCATACTCTGTGTGAACAGCTCGTCTTCCTGCTCCTTCGACTCAAGCCCTGTCCACATTTCATGTTTCCAGCCATGCAGTGCTATCTCGTGCCCATCATCCTGCCAGCGCTTCATCTCATCCGGATGGATAACGGCTGCATAACCTTCAGCAAAATAGGTGGTTTTTATACCAAGCTGCTTCAGCAGGTTGAGAAAGCGTGGGTGTCCAAGCTGCAGGCCGATCTCATTGTAACTATCCCATTCCTGAGTCGGAACAATGTCGGGAAACGGACAAGGTGGCAGGGTGGAGGCGCAACCAAAATTGTCAAAAGTGATGCAAAGCATATAATTCCTACCTTAGAAGTCGATGTCGTTAGAAGTCAATGTCGTTTGGGCTTCAGATGACGCGACTGCCCATACGAACCTTGTGATACCAGAAAACTCTAGTGTAGGTGACGCTCGAACGCTCTAAAACTACTAATTCGATATAAGGGTATTAGGATTAGCAATGCCCCCGTGGGGCTAATCGGGGAGTGTTCCAACCCACATGCCTTCCCTGTGGGCATCATAGGTACACTGTTTCACCACCTCGATGATTCTAAGGACCACGTTTCGTATCGGATGGTGCGCGTTGGTAGCGATATAAACTTCATTGAAGATTTCCGGCTCGACAATTTTTCTGCTCTTTATGAATTCATGCTCCACGATATGGCAGTAAGCCGAAGAAGGCAGGATAAGACGTATATGTCCTTCTATCGCAAGCCGCAAACTGGTCATTAATTCACCAAAGGGCGCTTGCTTGTTAAGTTTTACCCCCGTCAATATTTCATGGTGCTGAATCAGGCGGCCCATTTCGTCCTTGGGTGTCGCAATGGATATCTCGTAATCCGCCAGTTCAGCAAATGTAATGATGTCACTGACATGGTCTCGTGGTACAAGATTGCTTTCAACGAAAAAAAGCTGTTCGGTGAACAGCAACTCTCGATTGAACTTGTTTGGATCCAGGCCCTCTCCCGAGGCAATCGCGAGGTCGGCTGCGCCACTGCTCAGCAGGTCAATCACCTCGAAAGACAATCCGGATCTTACTTCCAGGTTTATTTTTGGAAATTTCTTTGCAATTGTGGTGAACAGCGGCATGGAAAGCAGGTTGTCCTGAGCAGGCCCCATGGCGATTACCACTTTGCCCTGGGGGTCAGACTCAACATCGTTAATGTCGCTGACTGCCCTATCGAGTTGATTCACGATGATGCGACAATAGTGTTCGAATTTCTCTCCCGCCTCCGTCAGTTGGACCCCCTTGTGGTCACGGACAAATAGCGTTGTTTTCAGCTCGTGCTCCAACTTGGAAATCTGTTGGCTTAACGCAGGCTGTGCAATGTCCAGTTGACGCGCTGCTCCGGCAATACTGCGGTGCTCGATGACTAACAGAAATGATTGTAATTGTTTGGTATTCAAACCCACACTGCGCTCGCTTCGAGATTTGATCCAAGTATAAACATTTCTTATAACCAGCGTCAATTTAGCGCATTTTTATGTTACCTACGGCTAGGGAATCTCAGCTTACCAAGCGGCAACCTATTTCCGTTCACAGGCTTGTGATAAAGCCCGGGATTGTCATCTGTACGCGAGATGTTATGTCAGAATAGGTAGTCGAAACGTACGCCCCAGTGAAGCGGCGCCCGATAGTGGTACCAGGGTTCGGGAATCGCAGCAACCGCGAATGCACCGGTGAAAGCTTCTTCATCTGTCAGGTTTCTACCGTAGGCTTCAAGCGACCAGTTCCGGTCCGCCGAGCTGTACTTAATACTGGCATCGAGAAAGGCTTCAGCCTCCTGTTTGTCCTGGGGGTGATTGATCGGGCGGACAAAGTAGTCGTCTTTCCAGGCGATGGATACACGGGGTCGAACCACGCTGCCACCGGGCAAATCGAGGCTGTACTCGTAAATCACGTTGAAGGAATACTCGGGCGCGTTTTGCAGATTGTTCCCACTCGCGTTGATCGGGATTCCGGGGGAAAATATCGGATCTACTGCATTTGGGTAATCGTCAAATTCAGCATCCAGCCAGCTGAAGAAACCGGAGAGACGGTTGTTATCCGTTACCAGCCAGGTGTATTCTATTTCCAGACCCAAGATACTGGCCTGCGCGGCATTACGGGTGACTATCACGGTTCCGCCGGCTGGAATCGGTTCAAAGGTACTGACCTGCAGGTTGTCATAATCTGAATAGAAGAACGCGGCGTTCAGCCGCAGCCTGCGATCCAACCATTCATTCTTGCTGCCGATCTCGTAAGTGAGCAGAGTTTCTTCATCATAGACCGGAGAGTTACCGTCGCCAAAACCACCGGATTTGTAACCCGTTGCAACGCTGGCGTAGAGCATATTGTTTGTGGTGATGTTCCAATCCGCCTGCAAGCGGTAGGTTGGTTTTGACCAGTCGCCCTCGTTGGTATTGTCACTGTTCTGAATCGTGCAATTTGCAAGAGGCGATACCCCGCCCGGGCAGAAAAACATACCCCCACCATTTCTTTCCTTTTCGTCTTCGGAGTAACGAGCGCCAAGCGTCAGGCGAAATTTCTCGTTGAGATGGTAGGTAGCTTGCCCGAACACAGCTCTGGCCTCGATCTGGGTGTCCGGGTTTTCGATATACAAACCAAAGGTTGGCGAGGGACTGAACTTGATGAATGTTTCGCTCTCCTCTTCGAAATAGAACAGGCCTACAATCCAGTCAAGTTTCTCAGTATTGAGAGATTTAAGTTGGAGTTCGTGGGTGCTGGACCTGTTGTCATCGGCAGAGACCACCTGCGGTGTACCCAGGGGATTGGCGAGGTCCTGATCTTTATCGTTGGTGTTGTAGCTGGCCAAATAGGACAGGCCAACGTTCTCATTAATATCCCAGTCAAAGCGGGACCTGAATGATCCCAGTTCGACGCTCAGCTTGGAAGCCCCGTTCAAATCCGGTTTCCAGATATCAGGTGCGCTGGCGGGTACCGCCATGTATGTGAGTGAACCCGAGTCGTTGTAGTCATAGGTCAGCCGCCAGCTGAAGCTGTCTGTTGGCGTCCACAATGTGGAAAGCCGAACAGCCGTTTCATCCAGGGAGGCGCCTCCCTCATCGTCATCCACGGGAACCGGCGTATTGGGTCCGGCCTCAATGAATCCATCTCTTTCTTCCTTGAGTGCTGCCACCCTGAAGGCGAAGTTTTCGCTTAGTGGCAAGTTCAAGACGCCCCTGGCTCCCATATGGCTGTAGTCGCCTGCAACCAGTCCAAAAGAGCCCTCAACTTCCTTGGTGTTCGGTTTCTGGGAAATCACATTGATTGCTCCCGCGTTAGAGTTGCGGCCATACAGCGTGCCCTGCGGCCCACGGAGCACTTCCACGCGTTCCACATCATGCATGAGGGCGATAGCGCCGGTGGGCCTTGCCGTATAGATGCCGTCGATGTTGAATGACACGGAGGGGTCTTCCACCTCGGTGAAGTTACTGGTGCCGATACCTCGCAGGCTTATGGTGACATTTGCCTGACTTTCCCGCGTTATTTCCAGAGTCGGAACCGAAAGCGCCAGGTCCTGCACATTGAGTACGCCTATATCATCGAGCATCTGCTGGCTGAATGCGGAAACCGCTATTGGCGTATCCTGCAGATTATTCTCCCGCCTTTCCGCGGTGACAATAATTTCCTTCAATACAAACATGGCGTTGGTGTCCGCGTCGGCCCTATGGGTGATCAGAGCCTGAGAAACGGCAAATGCGATATAACCAACAATCACCGGAGATCGATTTGTTAAGCAATTGGGCATCATAAATTCCTCAATAGTATGAATTCTTAAAGCGTTCAGGGTTGTGTTGAACTCGACAGTCTTTCGGAGTTTTGCAGTCACCGCTGTATTGGGAGCAACATTAGAACTCGGCGCGAGGCGTTCAAACTACTAATATTGGATAGGGGTACATACTTTTTCTTATGGTCTGCTCATTTGTACCTATTTGGTTGAATAGGGTGCGAAATCATCTAATCGATTGATAATCTGCCTATCACCTTCAATCAGCCTGCAGCAACGCCTGCTTGGCCTGAGCGCATGATTGGTTGTAAAAAAGGGAAATCGATACTCCACCAGCTGTGCGAGTTAGCAGCTGGTGGAGTGTTTTAGAAGGCCTACAAAAGGATAGCTATATAGCTTAGCTCCGCTCTTTTAGGCTTGCTTAAAAATTGAGGCTTGCCTGCATGGCGAGAGAGCGAGGCGCCAGAGGGAATTTGAAAAATGATTGGGTACCCGCGTCATTGGCGAAATTCGACGTCAATTCATCAGTCAAGTTGCGCCCGATCAGCGATATGCGCCAACGACCAGCCACATCTGATAATGAAAGCGAGGCATCCAATTTTGTCGAGGCATCTTGTATGGTATTAGGATCCAGGTCCAGCGCCAAAAATTGATCGTCTGAATAGTAGACCCGGGCGAATAAATTGAGTCGCAAACTATCGGATAGAAGCCAATTATAGGAACCATCAAGAGAATAGGCGAACTCCGGGGAGTACTGCAAATCCTGTCCATCGAGATTCTGGAATCTGGTAGGCGGTGCCCCCGGACCGGCCGGTGGAATGGTAACACAGCCAGGTGCCAGGCCGTTTAGTTGCTGCTGATTGCACGGGGCCTCGTCATATTCATCGAACTCGGCATCCAGATAGGCTGCCGACAAATTAAAGTTCAGATTTTCTGTCGGCCGCCATTGCGCCTCCAACTCAAGACCCTGGGTAATCGCTGATGCTGCATTACCGACACGAAAATTGATTACGCTACTATCATCAACGATGAGAGAGCTAACCTGTAAATCATCAAACTCATTACGGAAGGCCGTCAGACTTATACGAACCCCGGCTTCAGGAAATTCAAATTTCCCTCCGACTTCATAAGCGATTACCTGCTCGTCATCGAATTCGATTCCGGCTTCGGCAGCAACCTGGTTCTGGTTCAGTTGTTGATCAAAACCGCCGCCCTTGAAACCTTTGGAAATTTTGGCAAAAAACATCATATCTTCGTTTGGACGAAACCGTATCGCACCGTTGGGTGTGAATTGGTTCTCGGTCCGTTCGCGCGAAATGTCATGACTCCGAAGGCTGGGTAGGTTTGCTAAGGCCGGCGGAAAACCAGGTGGTATGACTACTGTTACCGGCGTATCAGTATAAAGCTGCGTTGGAAACTGGACCTGGTCAATACTTTTATCTTCATGGGTGTAACGAAAACCCGCAATCAGATCCCACTGCGAATTCATATGCCAGGTGACTTCGCCGAAGACTGCCTGGGTATCACTGTCCTGATCACTGAATATGCGAGTCCCGGTGCGTGCAAAAGGGGGAAAGAAGGGTAGAAAAGGTGCTGGGCCCAGGGCGTTAAAATTAACTCCGAAGCGGGTTCTCTGGTCAGTAGTTTGAAAAAACGCACCGACCAGGTAATCCAGAGTTTCACCTGTGGAAGCAAGCTGAAATTCCTGTGACCATTGCTCGTAATCTTCCGACGTATCCAGCGTTGTTCTCTCGATCGGAAAGGGGTCGGAATCAAATAAGTCAGCAAGCTTATACTTTGCATAGGCGGTACGCGAAGTCATTTGCCCAAGTCCGGTATCCCAGTTAACAGTCAAAGCAACCAGATGTGACTCCGTATCCGTGGAAGATTCCGCCGGTTGTCCGTTAATTACAAGACTCCTTGTGCGGGTTAGGTTAAATTGGCAATCCTCGCCAAACTGTGCTGCAAATGCAGCATAAGCTGCTGAACAGGCAAATATCTCCTGGGTCCGACCCTCCCGTTCAGATTTGCTATATTGATACATTACTGCGGCATTCAGACCTTCTGAAATATCAAACGCGAGCTTGCTTCGTAACGCAATCTCTTCGCGTTGTAACTCGTCTCTATCCAGCGCGGTATTTCGGGAAATGCCGTCCTTGTTTTCATAACGAATCGCGAGCCTGCCACGAGCCGCATCGTTAAAAGGACCGGAGATTGCGCCTTCGACGGTCGCGCCTTCGTCGCCATCAAACTCCCAGGTCGGAATGATATAGGCTTCAAATTCATCCGTGGGATTGGCGCTGCTGATGTTTAAGGCTCCTGCGGTTGTATTTTTGCCAATCAAGGCACCCTGCGGCCCTTTCAGGACCTCGATACGTTCCAGGTCCATAAATAGCGAGCGGCCAAAGCGAGCGCGTCCCAGAAAAATACCGTCGATGACTTGGCCTACTGAGTTTTCAAAACCAAAATTAACCCCGGATCCGACGCCCCTGATAAACAGTTGATCATTCGCAGAGATGGTCTCAGCATGGTGAAAGTTGGGCAAAAGCGCTGAAAGATCTTCCAGTTTGCCAATATTGCCTTCCTGCACTACATCCCCTCCGACTACGGTGATGGAGACAGGGACATCCATTACGCTTTCCTCAATCTTCCGAGCGGTCACTGTAATTTCCTCGAGAAGTTGTGCGGAAGTCATCGACGGAAGCTGTAGAGCTAAGATGAAAAAACTCACCCCCACTACTGTCTTAAAAACCCCCATATCTAAATTTGTTCTGATTGATAGCATTTGCATATTGAATTCCCCCTGGTATTTACTCTAATGGTAACTGAATTTGTTTAAGTTTAGATAACTAACACTTTACAACACCAAGACGCGCTGCTGTAAACTAATCTCACTTGGGCTTTATCGTATATTCATCACTCCATTGGGGAATAACCATAGAACTCTGCAGGGCTCGTTCAAACTACTAATATTGGATAGGGGTACATACTTTTTCTTATGGTCTGCTCAGGGGGTAGCATGGGTAGGTGGCAAATGCTCAGTGGCGAAGACCGGTTATCAGCATTCGATATACCCCTATGCTGATATTCTAGTTTGCGGCTCTCTCAGGATGCCTTAGGCTCTATATACACTATGACGTGGCTGTCCTCGTAACAGTACGGAATTCATGCAGCACTATAAATGGACGTTAATCAGCACTAGTACTGACATCAACAACATCATGATTTTAGCTGTTGTCAGCGCGTGGAACAAATTACCCTATCGATGGTATTGGGACGCCACTTGCAGATGACCGCATCTTACAAGGACCACGCCCAGGTGACATGGGAGGATTTGCCGGATACTGGGCATCGCATGAACCCCAGCGTCGCTCGGCCTGGATTTATGCAGCTATCACAACGTTACACATTTTCTACTTAGATTTTCATCAGGAAGACAGAATGAAAGTTATACGCAATTATGTAGACGGGCCCGATGGACAGATTCACTATTACTCCGCCGGCGAGGGTCCGGGTATCCTCTTGGTACACATGGCCGGATGTGGTGGGGAAGAATTTCTGGCTGTCATACCATTACTGGCTCAAGCCGGTTACCGAGCGGTTGCTCTCGATCTTCCCGGATTCGGCTGGTCGGACGCTCCCGCAGAACCGCCGACAGTCGCCCATTATGCAAAATCGGTTCTGGCCCTGGCGCAGGCCCTGGAGCTGGTAGAATTCTCCATAGTAGGCTCCCACCTCGGTTCGATGGTCGCCACAGAAGTCGCCCTGCAGGCACCGGAACTGACATCACATATCGTGTTGGTGGGTCCCGTGCCCATGACTGATGAAGAGTTAGAGGACGCCAGAGGTCTGATCGGCGTCGCCAAATCCTTTGCGGTGGAACCGGATGGCTCCCACTACCAGAAGATGTGGGACATCGTCCTTAGTCACATCGCCGTTGCTGATGATTTTCAGGCGGTAAACCGTCTTGTCTGCAACCAGATACGGGTATTACCAAATCTCTGGTACGGTCAGAATGCCGCCTTTAACTATAAGCACGTGGAGACGCTACCGCGCATTTCACAGCCTTGCCTTGTTATGGCTGCTACCGGTGACATTGCTTACCCCCTCGCAGTAAGGGCGAAGGAAGCTAACCCACGTTTTGCCTGGCAGGAGATCGAGGGCGGAACGGCGCTGATTGCCGATGAAAAACCAGCAGAGTGGTCTAGAGCCGTATTGGAATTCTTGCAATCATGAGATACATCGGAGTTTTCACATATCGAATGGCGCCGGTCATACAACCTGCGGATTCCTAACCGACCGGTTACCAACAATCCGATGCGTGGTGAACTCGGAATTTGATCCGGACGGCGTTCCGTAGGGCGGCGTTCCGTGTGTGACCACCCTATAAAAAGCGATCACAGGTTCAAGTACAGAGGTTAATTCGAGCGCCCAGATTGGGTACTCGTAAAATTGGTCGGGACGACAGGATTTGATCCGGGCGGCGTTCCGCATGTGACCACCCATAAAAAGCGGTCACAGGTTTAACAACCATGGTGATGAAGGCACGATCTAATTGCCTTTCAGAAAATTGGTCGGGACGACAGGATTTGAACGGGGCGGCCCTCCGTGTGTGACCACCTATAGAGAGCAGTCACAGGTTCAAGTACAGAGGTTAATTCGAGCGCCCAGATTGGGTACTCGTAAAATTGGTCGGGACGACAGGATTTG
>JAAAKM020003287.1:0-12635 GCA_010016025.2 Alatinidae sp. Z8VKAUB7J3 | reverse complement strand
AAGACGAGCTTTCGGAATATTTATTCCTTCTTTTTCTATATACATACATATATATATATATGTAGACGGCAAAGGTAATAAAGGAAATTCAAATTAGATGACATGATAAAAATATGATCGTTTAAATAATTTAATAATATAAAATTTTATTACGTTCACCTATTAACACTAGGCTCTACCTTTCTGTATTGAGCACTTTTGCAACGATATCAATGGTATTTATTAGTGTATATCTATATCTATATATATGCATCTATATAGTGTACGACTATGCGACAGTATGACACTGATTGCTACAGTGCTCAATATATGAATTCATGGAGAGCGAATTAGCGAGATAAGCAAAAGGAAAAGATCTCTATAGGGCCTACTGTTTCTTGTTTCTATATTCTAAGTTCTGAGTTCCAAATCGCACTGAGCACTAGCATTGAGCACTCGAACGTTTCAGGATATCGACACTGACCGTTATATATATATACTTATATGTATATGTTCTGCACTGACGAGGCCACAAAGGGCCAAGCAGTGCTTGTGTGTTGTTAATAGTAATTGTGGAGCAGTTGTAATGAAGACGAAGATCCAGTAATTTTCTTATAGTTAACAAGCATTCCCAACTGTGATTGGAAATGTGAACTTCTTTTCTACTCTCAGAATACGTATCTTTCGCAACTTATCAAGTATTCCTACTTACAAAGAAACATTAAGGTGAGAGGAATGACTTTCGAACTAGATTTTAATATAAAGATTATAGCATTTCATAACAATAAAAAAAGTAATTTTTTAAATACGTAAGTTGTATAGATATGAGTGTATAGATTTAAGGAACAATTTCGCTAACACTAAAATTAGCCGTCCTACGCGAAAGTATTTATTTAGCGGGATTGTTAATCTAATACACTGATTCCAGAAACGGATTTGACTACTTTTCAATCAAGCAATAATCAATCAGAGTTTATCAACAGAACCTCAGATTCACTGATTCACCGCAGAAGTCTTCATCCAATTTCGACAACGAACTTATGGTTTCGAAACATGAGATAGATAAGTGGATCGAGTGTTATTTGAACAGTATTCAAAGTTAAAAGTGAGTCGACTTTTTATCTCTCAAAGTAAACTTGATATGGAAAAGTCAGCGGAGATAACGCGATTAGAAGGTCTACTACACAAAATCAGTTAACTAAATATTAATCACATTTTAGAAGAAAGAAAAGTTGAATAATTAACAAATGTGCGACGATGTTTACAATAAAATTTACAACTGCGGTTGGAATAGAAGAAGTCGGGAGTGATTAAACATCATTTACAAATGGGCCATTGGGAAGAAAATTAGACTATAAGGGTTAAGATGAAATATACTCTAGGACAGAGCAATTTTGGCCATTAATTGCGACAATGAGCTATCAAACGGCTCGAAATGGATTATTCAAACTAAATTTTGGAGTGCCAACCGCAAGAACTGGGCCATCTGAACAGCAATCAAAGAGAGGAAGTTGCTGACCGTAAGCCAAACAATTGGAAGATAATGCCCAGCTCAGTAGCTTTTAGAATCCAAACTTGCGTGGAGTCGCGTTTCCCGGTGTAACAAAACCATGCGTTCGTACTTTAGAGCCAAAACATGCTAGACTCGAAGAAAAATATTAGGGAAATCTAACCTTAATAAAATTTTCTTCTTGTAAACAATTAGAAGAAAATGTCCTTAGTTAAAAGTTATGTCATAGTGTATCGTCTGAAAACGTCGTTAACTCTTCTATCTAATAAAGTAATCATTCTCTGTTTGCGTTCGCTTGGAGACATGTCCCTAAGGCTGACGAACCAGTTTTACAAGCAGACTGTGACAGGCTGAATTCTCTTAACCAAGGCGTCACTATGGCCAAAACTTTGTCTAGTGCTTTAGTCGTTTACTTAACTTGTAAAGAATCACACCTTCATCTAGTGTCGAAATATGGCAATACGAGAACACAAATGTTGCAGAGGGATTGATTGTCTAAGAATTTATGCTACACCAATTTTCGTCATTAATTTACCATCTACTTACTGTTAGGCCGATAAACTATTATAACATTCGCATCCTGCTGTATGCGTACAGGAGCAATGCGTAACATTGACTCCTTTCACACTGAACCATTTGAAATCATGAAAAAACAACTTAACAATGCCTGATCAAGGTATCCTGATTTATTTCAAGGAAAGGATCAAATAGTTTCCGCTATGTTGTTGGAAAATTAACTGTACAGCTGTCAGACATTAACAACGCTTTTTTGCAAAAGGAGTTGACAAAAGGGTAGAAAAGCCCGCAGTCTCTCACGTTTACTTTCCCACTACGACTCCTTACCTACTGTTGGAGCATGCCAACTAGTATTTCAAGACGTAAGCCGAAATGTATAATTTAAATATACCCTTGTTGTTTAAGCTCATCCTTAATTTTTACACAACCACCTCACAGTACTACGAGAGCACAGATCCAAATACTTGAAGCTTTCAGAATTACCATACAACACTCTTGATCTCTCAGTGTAGCCCCCTGATAAGCCGTGGGGCCGCTCCCAAGGGTGTCTGTCTCCAAAAGGGAAACAAAGCCTCAACATGGGATATAATCATTGAGATCCATTGGGGTTTGAATATTTTTACGACTCCATAAATTGACAATGATTGTATTTCTATTACTATAAATAGTGCCATACACATTCTTCCAATCCCCAGAATATTACGAGCAAACTGCAAAGATACATTGATATACAGCATCGTTTCGTATCTTTACGGTAACTCCTATTTGCACAGTTCATCTTCTTAGCATTATTAGGTCTTTCGGTAGGTGCGTATCACCACGATTAGCTACTTTTATAAAGGTGCCATAGGAAAATCTTCTTTACACTCGGGATGTATTTATTATCTGTTGGAGAGGAGATTTCTGAAAACCTGTTCAATGATTACATGGGGAAATAGTGCGATGATGAGAAGACGACGGGATACTTCATTTATCTAGTCGTCAAAAGAACTTAGAACTGTTTCTCCACTATTGAACATTTCTCTTCCATTGAGCATTGCATCCTCGTGTACGAAGTTTTGAGCGTTATTCCTTAAAAACAGAAGACTGCATCAAAGAAGAACAGTGCACTTGAAGTAGTTCACTAAAAGAGTCTTTTGTGAGAATTAAGGACTACAATTTGACAACAATTTGATAAATTTTCAAAAATCTCGTAAAAAAAGCCTTCTAGATCTCTACAGAAAACAACTTTCTCCATTGATTTGTGATTTTTTTGGTGATAAAACGTGTGCATGAGCTAAATTAAGGCATAACGCCCAGCACAAAGGAAAGGTAAAAGAAAACAAATTCCCAAACAGCAGCAAACGAGAGCCTGTCTGATCGTTTCAGAGAGGTGTAAAAGACTCAACCTAGGCGGCGGAGGTTTTGACTTGAAGTGGGCGCTAATTACAGTAGGGTTTTCCAGCACAAGGCTGACTCACAAAGAGATTTCAGTTAAGGGAAGGCAACTTTAAGGATTTACGTTAAATATCTTTACAAGAAACAGCAAAGAGTGCTGGAACTTATCATCAGCAACATGTCAAAAATAACAGATTTCTATAAATAGCTACTGCAGCCTTACCCTCAAGGCTGCGAGTCTCTCCTATTCACATCGTACGATGGGTGTTTATTTCTAAATTCTAGGACAGCCTCGGGTGAATAGAGGGCCCTGCTCGTCAACACTTATCAGATATTGAATTATTTACATGTACCGTCGAAAAGTGCGCAAATTATCCCTTTCGTTCTTCTGGGCAAAGTCGGCGTGAAATTAAAGAGTGTTTAAAACAAAACTGTCGTGTATAAAATTGCCCAGCAATAAATTTTAGCGCCGTTTGTGGGGCGAGGCATTAGTGATGGATAGTAGTTCAATAAGGGCCCAATTATTACACAGACAGCTCAGTATAAGAGTGAGTTTTGTGACCTAGCGAATCTCCATTGTAACCATACCATTAACATATGGTTTGTTATCAGTACTACTGGAGACAACTGTTATTTCCGAAGGGCGTCCTATATCACCCTACTAATGTAAACGCAAAAGGGAGCATTGTACCAAAATATGAGCAATTACATTATTGGACATCACTAATATTGGTATATTTAGTATTCATTAGTTTCAGAAGAAACAGAGTTCAAGAAATACATGTCAAATCAGTCTTACACTGTTCTGTTCATTGATTCTCATCCGAAGGTCCTTAACTAGTGACAAAACCTTTACTTATTGAAAGGTCTTTGCCATTAGGGCAAGGATCATAACTTAGCGTAGACTCTAATGAGTTCCAAGTGAAAAGTTTCAACCACACACTGTGTCTTCATTATTGTATTGTATCTGGTTTTAAGCCAATCTCTTGAAATGATCGTAGTGTTGCAAAATGAATTATAGTAATGAATTTAGCGTCTTAGTTTGAGAGAAACAGAAGCTACCGGTTGCCAAACTATAGACATCAATTTCAATACCAGCATGGCCATGTGCATCAACAATTGCTATCAGTATTTTTCCAACACGGCATAAGCAGGAAGCATCAACGCTGTGCCAAGAGCAAGAGAAGTAGGAAGATCTCTTATATGAAATGAAGAAGCGTGTAAGGTAAACATAAGACAGGCACCATTCAAGACTATACAATAACTACCCATCCCTACTGCTGGATGTGGTACTGTCTAGGCTACTGTATCAATTGCCGTTACGTAGGAACCACCATACATGTGCTATCTGTTGAACCATAAAAGCAAGTGCCTTTGAAAATCTGGTTGACTGCTCCTCTTTACAAGTTTCCTTGTTCCATGCGATGCTTCAATGACTACCTAGTTGACACATCCTGAAGGCAAACATGGAGTAGTAAACAAGGAATCGGTGGGAAAGTGATAATTTCTCAACGATAAAGAATTTACGCTTTTAGCAGTACGTAATTCTTATTTTCTTCCATCCGCATTCAAGTGGTTATTTAGCATTGGGAACCTATAAATAAGGCGTAACTTAATGCCATGGATAGTGTATTCGTAAGTTGGGGTGTAGACACTATTTTCAAAGGCTCGAAGGCATTACAGTTCAAGGAAATCAGGCATCACGACGAGTACAACAGCCATTTTGAGAACAGATATAGTCACACAGCTGCCTGATTTTGCGGAATAATGATATGAAAGCAACGGCTGCTTTTATAATCATCAAATCGAGCTGAAAATATCCATTATGTACTATCCATTAAGCCCTCCCATTTTGAACTTTACATTTCACAGACAATCTTGAAAGAGAAATAGTAGATTATGTTTGCTCTGGTATCATTTTATAAATCGAAACATCCCAAAATCAGCAAATTTATTTTCTAGCATGGTCTGGAAAAACAAGAGAAATAACACATAAAGGCTTTTATTTCGACTCCCCAAGCCAGGACAGAGCTTCCGAAACACGTTGTCGCTCAGAATTTTAACCAAAGAGTGTTAAGATTTGCTTAAGCCTTACTGCGATGAATGTTACATCGTCTGAAGTACACAAAATAGGATTAGGAAATCAGTCGCTATGATATTTTCGTTTAATATGATGGTTATTGTCTGAAAATTACAAAGTTGTTGAGCTTAGCCCGATTTTCTCCTTCATTAGTTTAATTGATCTTTATGTCGAGGAAATGACACTAAGTGGGCAACACAATAATAGATAATAATCAGATGAATCATTCCTAACACTTCGTGTGGCGCCAAGTTGAAGACCATTTACAATTTAATCCATTTCTACTGTCAACGAAGAAAGGAATAATAATAGAGGGCAACGACATATTAACTGCATAGAATCAATGATAGAAAGCTAAAATCTGTTTTATATGCATAACATCTCAAGACAACAAGAATTAGCAATACATCTTCTGAAAGACTTAGCCATCCCAGTATTACAGGGACTCTCAAAACGGTATGGTGGGCATGGTTCCTCAAGGTTGTTTAGCATATCACCTGATTTCGGAAATTCGAGACGTCTTGGGTTAAATAAAGAGTTAATTCCTATATAAACTTTCTTCTTGTTATAGGGAATATTCCTTTTATTCCACTGCTTTATGATCATTATTGTAATTCCTCGCCCGAATTTAGCCCCCTTTCGAAACTGTTGTGGAGGCACTGTCTCCAGTATTAATCTATTCACGTAATACCTTCACAGAAGAAATTTAAACTTCAGCGGCACTTTTAAAACTCTTCATGCTGGTGTTAAGCTCTTTACTTCAATAGCGTTCCACTTTTGCAAGTAAGCTCGTTGACGGTACCCGCAGCATCAAAATTAGTTCGCTTTTTAATGTAGTGCATAACGATGACGCTGTGCTAAGTGCTGTCATAGTTTCACAATCGGCACCGCCTAAAATTAGTATCAGTCTGTAGTACTATCCATTTTCTAATATAAATAGGACTTAGATAAAATTTTCATCGCCTTGGGATCTATCTTGCCAAAGTTCTTTCGAAGAGCTTCTACTGCTGTACCCCCATGTGACATACTATTGGGCTATCATAAGACGTACTGATGTTTCAATCATGAATTTCTAGGGACTCGAAGAGCTTCTACTGCTGTACCCCCATGTGACATACTATTGGGCTACCACAAGACGCACTGATGTTTCAATCATGAATTTCTAGGTACTCGAAGAGCTTCTACTGCTGTGCCCCCATGTGACATACTATTGGGCTACCACAAGACGTACTGATGTTTCAATAATGAATTGCTAGGGACTCATTAGCATCAACTCCTCAGTAAAATGACAATCAAACGCCAGTAAGTACAGCAGAATCTTTAAACCTCAACTAATAGCAGTGATGAACATTTTCAAGGACCGACGATTATTCTTTAAAAATAGTTTTGTTTTTGTTATTTATTGCATCAGCTTAACGATCTTAAATAAGTTGAAAAAGATTGTCATTGAAAGAGTTTAAAAATTGCCACTATTTATGAAATCTAAATTTTTTAAGAAAGTCTGTAAGCCAGTTTTAGCTCAGAACTTTTACAGGAAACTTCAGTTTCTAACAACGGAATCTAAAGCTTGCATAGGAGTCTTCTCATAAAATTGCCACTATGAGATCTAGAAATACATGAAACATCAACGTGCTTCTGCATCGTCAGGACAGACGTTACGGACTGAGTGGGAAAGGTGTTTAAACATCAATTATGGTAAAACTTTCCCTCCAATTTACGACTGAAGATTCTTTGTTGGGCACTGAGCCTCTGAACTTGCTTACTCGTTCTTTGTCTTCGACCTTACTTCCTCTGACCTTCTCTCTTCATTGTGGATTTGTTTAGGGCTGTTCCGTCGTATGCAAAATTCTCCACTAGCGCATACGCTGCTGCGTTACACTTACGCCTATACCTCATGGTGGATGTAACAATCTTTTCAGCACCTTCCAAGGATTGGTATATGGAGATCAGGAATGGTTAGTAGCTGCTTTAAAATCTGAACAGGGGTAGCAGTGACATCCACACCAATAACAAAAATGTACCAACTGTTGCAATGGAGAAAATTGAGATATTTCTGACATGTCTTTAGATACTTCAACAGATAACATTAAAAAGGATGATAGTCACCTCTGAAGTTCATCAACAGCCTAAGCAGAATCGTTCTTAACCAGCTCAGGACTAAGTCCTCCTTCACTCAGCACTACAGGTCACATTCTTCAGATACTTGCAATTGAAATACTGCACTTTGCTGATCTTTTAAATTCTTTCATTTCCCATTACGATGACCATGGTCTTAATCACTAACATCCTGTCCAGCTCAACCATTTTAACCGGGTAATTAATCTGCCCTAAAATATGAATTGCCCAATCGTTACGTACCGGCATAATGTCGGCTTTTGAACCGATTTTCCATTCACGAGTTTCATTTCTAGAAAACCAAGCAATTGACAACGCAACACATTACACTAAGCAATAAGAACACCAAGGAATACTTTCACCAATTGGCAAGTTTCTGCAGTAAGCCTGACAATGCCTTTACTGAATGAATTACGTTTGATTTGAATGTCACATGATCAATGGCGTCAAATTGATGTACTGATGTTACTTGAAATCATCTGGTTGTTGTGCAATTTTCTAAACCAGGTACACTCCTGTTTTAAACAGTATATATCTTGTTGTACGGAAGAAACTTTCTTTGATATACGATAAAGCCTTAGCAATAGAACCACTCACTAGACGAAAGGTGAGAGGGAAATCCCTAACCATTTATGAACATATAATATCGGAGCATATCTGTAGCAGGGAGAGAAGTGGATGAAACAAAGCATAATACCCAATGAGTAAAGGAGAGATATTCCACTCGGCACGAGTAGTAAGGTAACGCAGGGTGGGCTCTTACACGACGCTTACAAATACAGCTCAATGACATAAAAACAACGCTAAAACGAACAATGAAATAAATTTTCAGATTTGTTGTTAAGGATTTAATAATTAGATTCAATGTAGTCGTTAATGGAATATAAAGAAAGATGATGTCTCTAAATAAACTTCAGAGTCTTCAAATTATACTCGACCGACCAAAATCAAAATACGACGTTGAATATGTGAAAGACTTGAGTGTGTCTTCCAGTATACGTATATGAGATCTGTCTGTAGACTAAGAGCATGTGAAAAGTGGAAAGCGGTGACTGTATGTCAATATCTCTTTGTACGTGCAAGAAACATGGGGCTGATGTTGAGTCTAATGATCAATGCTTCACTTTACAGGTCACTATCCACACGAAATTGCAAAGATAGCTACTTCAGTTCGCTCCAGGAGGACGTAGTATTGCTAAAAATAAATGAATGCTGTAAAATAACACAAGTAATAAATAAATAAAGTTATGGGTTCCGACAGAGCTGAACGTGGGGCGTAGGGAACAATGATTGCCATGGTGATGGTGACGATGATGAGGTTTAACGGAGGCTTTGCCACTATTAATTGCTGACGATAATGTCTATACTTCGCCGTAAGATCAACGCCCGTTATACAAAGCCAGTCATTCACACTACAAATATTACGATGCAGTCTAGATTTCCAGAGCCTCGCAAATACGTAACCCAATGATTAGAACGCCAATATTTCAGAACATTCATTTTCCGTAGCCTTTTACAATTTCTTGACTGATCATGTAAGACTGAACATCACGAATAGAAAATTTTCTTTTATTTTCCCCCAATTCATCGAGTCTATTTTGAATATATCCTAATAACTATACGTATGCGGCGAATTTCTTAAGTCAGCAGGTAATTTAAATTCAAATGTAATAAGAAGCCTTTTTAATGATACTAATGGGGCTAGTAATATTTTATATTTACACATCTCTGAACATCTTAACACCCAGTGACAACTTATATGAATGTAAGGAGGTGAGTGGGGGGAGGGGGAAGGGGTGTAGGAGATAAGTAGGTGAAATTTTTAACCTTGATTATCTGAACAAGTTGTCCCTACATGAAGTTCATTTTTTTAATATAATTGGCGCTAAACTATACCCCTGGTGATATGGTGCTGAATGTCTATATCTCCAACCGACAATTCTAGTTCGCTTAAGTCAACTGAATGTCTAATACTAATTAAACAAGGAGGTTAACAGAACGTCCTTTTTGTACGAGAAACTAATAAGTGCAAATTAAGAACACATTCTGCTACAATGTAGTAATTATACGGATTACGGGATCTTACGTTCATAAATGCTTTCAACAGTAAACGGTCAATGAACAATCCCTTGCGTTAGTTTTATACAGTAAGTCTTTGATGGAAAGGAAATCGTTTAAAATCCTGCCCTGCCTCTTGTTCATTACAAGATGTATCAGTGTTCGCTGTTAGTGTCAGAGTCTAAAATTCATGATTTATGACTGAATTTATGGTGTCCCAGACTAGTCTTAATTGTAACACTCGGGTTTATCTTCGATTGGCACAGCCCTAACTCTTATATTTCCTTATTTTAGAAGGGGAATGGTCTTTCTTTTTGTCTAGAATCTGTCATTGTAAAAGCCCATGATTCATTAGCTCCAGCCAGGGCATAAACTCGTTGACATTGATCGCTTTAAGCCAATTTATACTGAGCCAAATCTTCTACAAACGATACGGCAAATGGAAATCACATTGAGACAAATATGTGCATGGACGACAGCCTTATGTCAATGTAAGAGGAAAAGACAAAATAAATCTCTTTAACAAATTCTGACTTACTTCATTTGGCCCACCGAAGGCAGAGAAACTTCAGATTAATTAATTTACAATTAAACAAAGAATGGAAAGTATTCAAAGTAGCCTGCCTACTAGTCTAAGCAATATTGATCCATACCTATTAAAAAGTTTTTATTTGAAACTGGCATCAATCAGGCGAGTTACAAATTGACAGAAAAATAAAGAGAGGGTTTTACGGAAAAAAGGTCTTTCGCTGAAGTGTATGAATTATTCGTCCAAGATGTACAACAATCAAACATGAAGTAGAATCTATGCGAGAACGAACAGAATTTTGAAGCAAGTTCCCTAAAAACCGATAAACCAGCATCTAAGTCGGTGAATGGCTGAATGTTGTAAGAATTTTTTTTCTTTTCGACCCTGTTTTCTTCAAACGAGCAACAACTTCAATAACTATACAGATTAATCCCTATTTCGAGGGAAACACTGCGGTGGTAACAGCATAGGGGATAAATGCTGTACAGGATCAAGAGTGTACAAGATAAATGGCCTCCTGTGGTGCTAAAATAATTGTAAAAAAGAGTGTAAATTAGGAAAAAATCAATATTTCCCGTTAGGCGCCGCAAAAGGTTAAATTAAAGATTAAGAAAATAATTATCTTGTAAAAAATAAATGAATTTCAGACTTATGACATCAGACAATGTATTTAATACAGTTTTTTTACATACTGTATGCTCTTTCTGCCAAGGTTTTTGTTTCGTTATGTTATGAAGAAAAGGGTATCATAATATCATATTTATACTGATCTACGACAAATGAAATTTGTACAAGGACTAGCTAATAAAATTCATACACTTAAGCTACAAACCACTCCCCATTTTACACTAGTGATCTGTACTCCTATTGGCTATACCAAGATGAATAGATTGCGCAATAGCTTGTACTTGAACTTGTGTAACAGACCTCTGGAATGTGTGGGCGTTGCAATAGATCTCAGTATGAGATTATTGGAAAGTTACTAAGGTTTTGTGATTTTGTGAATTATCTTAAAGAGATTTCCCCGGGGTTGACGCGAATAGAAAGAAGTGCATGTTACACATTGATTGCTTGTAGTTTTTTTTAGGGTTTCTTTAAACACGACAAGACAACTATGGCTATTATCTTAAATCCATAAGTCATTTTGTCCGTTTCCGATGGAGTTTATGGTCTCATACAAATATTTTTGTCAAAAGCTTTCTAAGCTTAAGTAATTGATACATTAAATTATATTGGTTAGTCCTCCTGAGTTGGTTATTTCAATGAGTAAGCGAGTTAGGTTATTTACTTAGTTTAATAGTTAGTTAGTTGATCAGTTGGCTTGATTGGTTATGTTATTATTCTGACGAGTGTACTAAAAGGAATCTGCACAGGAGTTGATACACAAGCAGTAGCACGGAGACGGAGAGATATTCAGCACCACAGAGACGGAGAGACATTCAGTAGCATGGAGGGGGGTAGAGATTCAGTAGCACAGAAACAGAGAGACATAAAAGGCGAGTCAGGGTTACTATATTGGCCTTTTTCTGGTCAAATTTCTCGATTTTGGCTTTTTTTTTAGAGACAATTTAAATTTGGCCTACTACTTAAATTTGGCCTATGTTGGCCTATTTTCAGCAGAAATCTTGAGGATACATTTTCGTGTCGTTTGAGTCAATATAAAAAACTAATCTTAAATTGAAATAAAGTACTACACACTCTGAAGTCCAATATTAAAATAATCTATTTGAACAAAAAGGTCTTTGAAGGAAAGTGTTCAGTTTCTCATTATTTCCGTTTATTAAGCTGTTTCAATAATTCCATCACGATTTGCTAACAATCGTGGCTTGATTTTGCCTGCCATTTCCTGTTTTCGATGATGTTTTGTCTTTGTTTTCCCCTTTTTCTATTTCAGTCCCACAACAATTTAAGCCATGCTCAGTTCAGTGAGTTAACAAAATTATTTTGGTCATGAGTTTGAGCAAGGAAAGCAAAGGGAATAAATTGAGGGGATATTATGATAATGCAAGAAAGTTTAAGCCTGAATGGATGAAGAGAGATCCTTGGGTTAAAAGGGCTGTAGGTGGTTCAGATAATGCATTTTTCTCCTTCAGTAAAGTTTACATCAACCCCAACCTGTAAAGGTTATCACGATGAAAGCGATGAAGAACTCAATTTTATTGATATTTAGAAAATAATTATTCATCTTTTCACAGCACACGTCACAGTGACAAAATGTTTATATTTGATTGCATTGTTTTGTTGTTTTGGTTAGTATTAAAGACAGAAAAATGAAAACATTCTGTTTGAGATTGCTTCGAAGGCACATGATGCACATCATGTCCTGCGCATGTGCAATGCTCTATTTTGGCCATTTTCTAGTTTGGCCTTTTTTGCGCATTTAATTAAATCTCAAAATCAAAATCAGAACACTAAATGCTTTCGTGGCGAGCATCTTCCTATACAATTGCGAACTATGGACACTAACAAAG
>JAAAKM020003286.1:0-12635 GCA_010016025.2 Alatinidae sp. Z8VKAUB7J3 | reverse complement strand
GAAGTTACCCCTACAGTTTCAATTGTTGTTGCTAGTGAAGTTTCCCCAACAGTTTTAGCTGTTAGTGCTAGTGAAGTTACCCCTACAGTTTCAAGTGTTGTTGCTAGCGAAGCTACCACTACAGTTTCAAGTGTTGTTGGTGGAGAATCTACTACTACAGTTGCTGGTGAAGTTTCTCCTACAGTTTCAGCTGTTAGTGCTAGTGAAGTTACCCCTACAGTTTCAAGTGTAGTTGCTAGTGAAGTTACCACTACAGTTTCAAGTGTTGTTAGTGGACAGGTTACATCTACAGTTGCAACTGCTACAGCAACTAATGTTGTTGTAGGACAAGTAAGTGCTTCAAGTTCAGGTGTTGTTGGTGTACAAGTTAGTACCTCAAGTTCAGGTGTTGTTGGTATACAAGTGAGTACCTCAAGTGCAGGTGTTGTTGGTGTACCAGTTAGTACCTCAAGTTCAGGTGTTGTTGGTGTACAAGTTAGTACCTCAAGTTCAGGTGTTGGTGTTGTTATGACCCCTAGCCCATTGGGAAAAGCTACAACAGGTGGTGTTTCACCAACCAGCTCTGTTGCTACTGGGGTTGTCTTAAGTCCAAGTGCCTCTGTTAGTGCTAGGTCGTCTACTCCAGTTGCTGCTGCTGCAAGTCCAGCAGTAGTTTCCTCTGTTGGTGCTACGTCCTCAGCTGTTCCTGGACAAGTAAATTGTGTTAAGAATTTGACAATAAAACAAGCAAATGAAGATGGTACAAAGCTTAAAGATGCAAGAGAGGGTTATATAAGCAGTTGCATATATGCAGTGTCACAACTCTGTGATGGAATAACATCAGTTTTCTACAAAAAAACAGGACCATTTCAAGAAGTAAAGGATATTGGAAAAAACAAAGCACTAGTAGTGGATGAAGACTCAAAACTGAAGTAAGACTTTAAAATTATTCTTTTCGACATTTGAATTAAGTAAGCTGTTACTGTTACTGAGCATGCGACGAGAAAGGGTGTTAGATGAGCATGTTGTATAATTTATGTATAGGCCTACAGAGGAGTTGATAGGGCTCAAAATGCTGGGAAAGCTGGGAAAAGTCCCTGTTGGGAAAGGTAGCAAACGGTCGTTTAATGGATTGTGTGAAAGTTAAACTGGGAAAAGAGTAGATGGTTCTTTTCTGTAGCTCTCTTTTTAATTTTTTAAAGTACAAAACTGTTCAGTTTCTGCACATGACTTTGTATCAAGTATATATTACTTCTAATGATAGGTTTTGAGTGCTTGCCATTTATTAGTTTTAAGACTAACATAAATTCAGAGTCTCCAAAAAACATAAGTGCCTCATTTTGTGAACAATATCTTTTAAACTTTACCTAAGAAAGTTGTGGCTAGTTTTTGTAAAATAAATATGTAAGAATTAGCGTAACCGATTTACGTAAGTTTTATGCAAATGTTTGCAAAATTCGTATTTTTAAGAAGAACCTCTGAGCTAACATTAACTTTGAAGGACAGCAGTATCAGAATTGTATACCATAATCCACGTATACCACGTCAATGTTTTCCATAATCCATGTGAACTATAATCTATGTATACATTCTTGAAAGTACGTTTATTGTCATAGGATACATTTGATTCTCAAAAGCAAAAGAAGTCTTAGTGATTGCGATGTGTTCTTGAGCTAAAAAGTTTATGTCTCCGACCTTCCGAGGAAGAAAACGCTATGTTTTCTTTCATTCCTGTACTATTGTCTCAAATTTCGGAAGAGGTTTAGTTGCTTAAGTAATCATTAAACTGGACAATATTGTCTTTCTGCGTCTCAAAATAGGTGCCATATTTGTAAAAACGCTGGATTCCTGTGACAGAATTTTGTTAATTATCCAATTATAGCTTCACATAATTTGGTTTATATAGCTTAAAGCATACTGTTCACTTCATTTTCATTATTTGTTAAGAGGTAGAAAACCCCATGAGTTAACCAGTACTACCTCACAGGTTGGTATTTAGCACCCAGTTAAATCAACTAAAGTATTTCACTTTAAGTTAGTTGTATGCCCTGTAAATATATGATATTCTTTTAATTGTTTTCTTGTTAGGGTTGTACTGCCCAGTGGGCACGGATCATGTAGACTAGGAGTGCATGTTGCAAGTGGTACAGCAGGAACCACAACCAGTGTATCCGGAAATGCGACTAACTACATTACCGTTGTTGTAATGCCGCCTACACATCCATCTTCTCCATATATCAACAGTAGCATCAATGAAGTTTCACTTAACGAAAGTAGCAAACTTTGTATAAATGTAAGTTTATTCTATTTGAAAACTCCTCCAAATTCTTGGTTTGCGCATCGCATATTTGTGTTGTTTTTACACTGTATGTGTTTATTTAGGGAAAAAGGGAGTAAGGAAGCACCATTATGGATGCCAGCATTTTCCTTACTAACGTTTTAAGTTTGCGTTTACATTTTTGCATGACTGTAAGTTTGAGTAAAACTGGTTTTGCCTTTTTACCAATGGGAAATGTGCCCGGATCCTAACCTCATTGTACACAATTCAACATTGCGAATCTGTGAGGCTTATTTTCATAAAATATCAAGTTGAGCTTACTTTCCGAAGGACTATAGTTAATAAGTTATGTCTGGCTAGAACACGCTCCCCATCTCAAATTCTCAAACAAGCTCAAGTTCACAGTACCTCAAGTGTTACGTATTTGTTGGTTATTTTGAATTTCACCCCCTAACTTCATCATTTAGTGTTTTGCCAGGACGATTGATTGTTGTTCACGAAAACAATTTCGAGTTTTGAAAAAATCAGAATTTGTTAGATATTATGCATAATCATGAATACAATTTGTGGTCATAAATAAGATTATAACAACAACTCACCTACGGTACGTATTACTCAGCAGTGGCAACTATTGTCCATATTAACGTTGTGATGCGTTGACCCTGTCTTTCCTTTAGCTTTCAAACTTCATCAACTTCAAGAGAGTTACACCACTGACGTCACAAATAAAGAGCGGTGATAGATCATCTATCCCGTCTGACTGTCTAACTGAATATGAAAAGGCAATCACGGCGTACAATCAATGTAATCAGTACGGATTGACCATAACGTCACAGGATTCAAGTAGGGGTAAGTTTTCAAGCACATTCACTTCAGAATGGTGATGTCAATGTATGTATAAAGCACTGAAATGTGAATTTGAAACCTTCTATTGTCAATGTAAAGTCTTGTCAAGATTGGTTTTAGGCGAAGATACTATAGTAAAGAAATAAAATCTAGATCTTACAGTCTTAATTAGTTACTAACAGCATTTCTGCTGGCGGTGTTACTGTTTAGAAAGATTGCCAATTCGTGCTACCAAAGCGTACGATAGGGTGTAAATTGGAACCCGTGCTATTTTAACTTCGTCTGGAGGTCCCCAGGACCAGATTTCCTGATTCTGGTACTTGAGTCATTGGTTATTTAACACCTTTCTAAATCTGAGAAGGTTCGTAGAAGTAACGAGAGTAATATTAGCAATAGAGATAAAATCAGATGTAATTAAGTCATTAAAGTTTCTGTTTTCTTAACTTTCAACCATAGGAACATGGTCGGGCCAGGCCATAAATGTAGATGCAAAGTTCCCAATTTCAGTATGCTATGAACCGGAAAAGGAGTATTCTGGCTCCGCAGCTATGAAGTACCAAGTGTGCCTATTCTGTGGCTCAACATGCAATAAAGGAGAAACTGGTCAGATAGTATTCAAGATTAAGGATATCAATGACAGACCACAGATTTCTGCAGGACAGCATTACGTCCCAGCCATTAATGCCAGCGGACCTAACAATGGATTCCGTGTATCTGAGTTTACCTCGGGTCTCGTAAGATCATTCAGTGGTGCTGTGAAAACATTATCGAATGTCATAGATCCTGATGGTGGCAAGATAGGTTGGTACTTAGTTTATGTTAATATAAGTTTGCTCTCAAACCTATGTAGACTATATAATCTTTTGCCAAATGAATGTTATCTAATTAAGTTAGTTCCTTATTTACTTAGTTTTAAAGTTGGCACTTGCTCAAAGCTTAATATAACGGATTGAAAAGCTTAACGTTTTCGACAGACACTGTTCACAGCAAGCGTCAGGAATTTTTCGCGAAAAGTTTTTCTTGCCCATTCCGTAAACTAAGAGGGTGATGCTTTGCTAAGGCTAACTTAACTAATGTACGTTTTAAGAATAAAAACAGAAATGTATTTGTGTATGGCAGTGAAATATTGATAAGTATTATAATGGAGGAATTTTAGGCGGGGGAGGAAATGAGGTGGAATGAAGTTGTGCGCTTCTAAGATAAGTAAAATTGTCAGAAAGGCACGTTTCGGGTCATCCTCAGTGTTTCCAAGGAAGACATCTCCATCTACGTGGAAGGACATTTTGATGTGCCCCTATCAAGAGGTGAGCTGGCACTTTTCCGCTCTTGATGCATCGGAACCAAAGCCCTCGTACCATTCTAGAAGGAGTAAAACGGTTCCAGAATTTTTGCTATGGGAGGAATCGGACCGCAGAACTTGGTAAGCACTGGTTTTAGGGGTTAAAGCTTAACTTATGTCTGCATAGCTTTCGCTTTCCTTAAGACTACCGAATTGCCCAACGACAGTTGTTTTCGGCAAATGTAACATATCGTAGGTCGATGTAACGTAAATGACTGAAAATCTTTAGATATTACGCAAAATTAAACTTTACAAAGACAGGGCACTTTTAGAGATGAAAAGCGTGGGATATCCCACATCAATTTTCTACCAAAGAGTATGAGATATTCATCGTAGGTATATCCCCCCTCTAGGTATTGCAGTTATCAGTACTAATCAAGGATCTCATGGTACATGGAAGTACAGGTATGGAGACAGCTCAGGAAGTTGGTTATCTTTAACTGTTAGTAATACAGCACCGTATGGCAAACCAAACACATGTTACACAGCTCACCTCTTTGCTCCTGATGATGAATTACAGTTTGATACATCCACCGCCACATGGAGCCCTTGCGATTGGAAGTATACCAGTTTTGAATATTTGGCATGGGATCTAAGCGATGGACGGAATCATAGTGTGTACAACATTTGCACAACGGCTGATGGCACTCCAGGACCTGCTTACAGTAAGAAACATGGATTAGCAATCCAGTTACGATTGGATTGCAGAGGTGCTATTGGTGGACGTTTAGCGGTTGACGCATGTGAGGTATGTGGAGGAGATAACAGTTCATGTTGCAATGGAAATTCAACACTTAAAAAGGGTAAGGCCTTCACTTTTGCTTACTCTTACTATGGTTAGATTTAGTGGCAACGGTGTAAGCTTAAGCGGGATGTTCATATATTTATACTCATGCTATGTATCAAATGCAATAAAAAACAATACAATCGAAATTACGATACAATGCAGTGTAGTACAATGCAGTCCACTGCAATAAAAAGTATTCAAAACAACAAAAAAAAACCACAGTGTAATACATAACAATGCAGTATATTGGAAGTCGTCGCCGTCGTTCGTAAACTAACTAAAGATATGTGTTAATCATTTTGAGCCATCCAACTCTATCATCATCGAGTTAAACAAAGCTCTGTGTGCCACCAGGTGGTTTAAAATGGTGAAATTTAGTCAGAATGTGATCAACTGTTTTTACCGTATCACGAACATACATGTCATCCCGCTGTACACCAATTTTCTTTAAAAACTAGTCGATTCGTTCAACTCCTGTCTGCAGGTAAATATGGCCAGTGCAGGTTTTAGGGGGTGTCGACTGTACCAAAGATTGAAATTGGGGGCCCCGTACAGCTCATTGAAGAAAATAACAACCCTTTTAAGTATTTTTGTAATAAAGTATGTTCTCATCTTTTCTTAAACTTATAGTTCGACGTCGGTGTTTCCTCGTTTTAAAAATGTCCTTATTAGTTGTAATGGAGGTAATAATTTTCAAAAAGCTAATAACTCATATAAGATTATCATTTCATTCAGTACACTCAGTACACATGATACTGAAGGGCCCCCAAATCACTTTATGGCACAGGGCCTTCTCTTGCCAAAAACCGGTACTGAATAAGGCTGATCCATGGTGATCGTGCTTTCAATTATAACCAGTTGGTCTTTATGATGGTACTTAAACTAATTTACGGAGGTTAGTTTGGGAACTTGTTCGCATTCCTGTTTCCATCTGCCTTCGACCCAGTTCGATATGCAATTGAATGCAATACAATCAATTACGTTAAAATACAATTTGACTGTTTTGTTTGTTTTATCAGATGAATGCGGACAGTGTAGTCTTACAGGAATCCCTACTAGGGATTGCTATGGTCGCTGCAATGTCTTTGTAAGGGATGCAAATACAACATGTAACATTTGCCAAAATAATGCCTCTATCACTGACTATAAAGACTGCAACAATAATTGCTTTGGGAGTGCTGAAAAGAGATGCGGAACGTGCGTAGGAGGCAACACGGGCAAAGCATTGACATATGGTAATATTTAAAAGTTTTTATATTGAATTGTATCGATGTATGTATGTAGACACATAGGCTAGCCAACTCATCGTGAACAATATGAGGATTGTAGAAAACCGAATTAATTGGCATTGGCATACCCGAGGATAAAATACTCCAAGCAAGCAGGATAACCAAAAACCATATGTAAATCTGCTAGCTGTGAAATAGAGTTCGCGGCTCTCAATTAAGAAAGTTATTTGCGAAATAGTCAATTTTTTATTTTTCTGAACTCCATTTATTATAAATCTGATTACTTAAGGGAGATCTTTAAGATTGGAAATTGCAATTTTATGCACAAGTGTATTGGTATTCTATAAATTCATTTCATGCACTGACCTCTGTACTAAGGCCTCTTTCTTGTGGCCAGTTAACCATGCTTTCCTTCCTAAAGTGCTACAGCCATTGCATAAATCCAATCCAGTGAAGGCATGAATGCTACCATAGATCATTAGGAACGTCAATTTCAAAGTTGTGGCAGTATCACTAGCTGAACCCATAGATTTGGGATTCGGAAATGCGTTTTCAATCAATGGTAATCCAAATGTTCCTAATTTGGCGAGGTACGCGTTAAGCTTAAAACAAAGGTATTCGTACGATAATTGTAGATATAATTAAATTAATATACATTATTGGAGGCTGTTTGACCCTCCATGCCTTGGTGTTCCATTGGTGGTCTTCACAGTACAATACCATTTCCTGCTCTCTTCTCCTGGTCTTGGCAGCAAGATTTAAAACACAGTACACAGTACACGTAAATAATAAAAGAAAAAAAACCAACAACGATAACAAGGAGAACAATAATAAGGCAAAATAATATAAAAAGGCAACTTGACAGCATTCAAAAACAAGACAGCAGGTAGTTTCAGTTGATTACATGAGCAGTGATAGCATTTGGGAAAGAACAGCATTTGTTACACCTGTTATAATACAGTAAGATGGTGTTAACCTCCAAACACTTCTTCATAAGCCTATCTGCGTCAATATCTAACTTATTGAAGTTGATAACGACGTAGTGAATCCGAAAGTTGAAATTTACAGTTTAATCAATTTAAAAATGATAATAAAAATAATGAAAAACAATCATTTTTTAACCTAATTCTCTCCTTTAAGCATGGCACCAATACACAGCACGATACTCACTTACATTAGGCGTATCAAGACTGTTACAATATGCATTTATCCCGGAGATATATAATCAACAATAGCAATTATTTAAAGAACAGCAATGATGATAATAATAATAATGTTTAAAAAATTATTTGTAGTACTAGTGATTATGATAGAAATGATGATAGTAGTGATAATATTGGTTACGGTAATATGTGTTCATAGGAAGAAAGACCATGCTGACGTCTTCGTCGATAATTCTCAATTATGCTCTCTCTCACCCTTACCGTATACCATGACTTTTCCTATGCGGAAAACTATGGTTTCTACTTCTTTATTGATATATGACCTGTAATTTTGCAACATATTCTTATTTGCCAGGATAGAACTTAAAATCCATCTGTTACTAATTTCTAATTAATTTATGTGTTTACTTGAAAAGCTATTGATGTCATGACATAATGTGCGAATGGAGCGGTATGAGTTTTAAAATCTAACACTATTCTATTTTTCTTTCAGGTCTCGATGCGTGTGGGGTCTGTAACGGAAATAACAGTACTTGCACTGATTGTGATAATGTTATTAATGGAAGCAAGAAACGTGATATCTGTGGCTCCTGCCTTCTCCCAACCGACCCACTTTATCTTAATAATTGTACAAAGCTCACAACAGTGTCACCACCTATTGCACCCAACACTACCGGATCGACTGTGAAAGTATATGGGGCAGGTTTAAAATCAGCCGACGTGATGTACTGTGCATTCCTTTCCGGACCGATAAAGTAAGTGATTTTAGGAGAAAGTATAGATTTTCTCTCACTTCCCGAATATTATGCTTACTTGAAAAATGAAGTGCATTCAGTTGGTCCGGTCAGCGTTACCCTAATACCAAGGAAGCTACGGCCTCCCTCCGCTCGTCGAGCCCTTTAAGGACGACTTCCTAAGCAGTCTATTCCGCTTCTCGTTGAAAGATCAATCTTTCCTCCTTAAATTTATACGTCTTCTTGACAGTGCTATCCTTTTCTGAGATAACGAGTATTAAAACTAATAAAGCTATAGTCCTTTTCGCTTTGAACTACGATACTCATCACGTGTTGCCCTGCATAGTAAACATTTTGACGTGTCCTGATGTGCATCTTGTAACATGATGTCACGAAAAGCTTATTTTCCTTCCTATGTAAGCTTTCTATTAGACAAATTTAGTACTTTTTACTTTAAATCTTTACTAGACTTAGCTCTAGCAATGTCTGAGTCCTAGCCAGCCACGGACAGTTGTATGCCAAAGATAGTCCCTTACTCTTCCAATAGTATCAATTGTATCTTCAGCTCTTTGAAGCGCCTGGTATTACACTTCTCTTCCTTTTCTTTGCAGGATTAATGCTACCAGCGTAACCAAGCAATCGACGAATGGTGTCGTTGACGCTTTGGTGCTAACAATTCCTGCTATTCCAACTGGAACATATACGATCACGTGTAAACTTAACGGAACTTATTACAATGCAACCTCCACCATCCAGTTTTATGATTCACAGGCTATCACTGTCACTTATGCCAATCCGTCACAAATACCAATAAATACTGCGCAGGCCGTTCACGTATTTGGAACCGGTTTTGTGAACACCAATGACATACGCTGTATTGGAAATAAAGGAAGTATCTCTGTTGTTGGAACGTATGTTAATAGTTCAGTTGTAAGATGTAACTTCGTAAGCACCACGGTAACAGCGTCGATGAACTTCAGTTTGTCTTTATCCTTTCATGCAAATGATAGATCGTATAAGGTGGGCTGGTCAACTAATATGGCAGCCTATGCACAAGGACCTACATTGACATCGGTTGTATTCAGGTGCTCTTATATTCACATGAAGTTAAGCATACCGACTGTTTTGGCGAAGCAGGGGGCAGGTTGTAGCGATATTTTCTCAAGCAGTGTTAGCTCCTTGGGTACAAGCCCATGGTGCGGACTTGCTTCAAAGTTGGATCTTATGATTTTTTTGGGACCGTCTCCAACAATAAAACCTAAAGATAACATGACTATCAATTACAACATGTTCAATGTTGATGGCCAAGCTGTTACCAAACATCAAGCTGCTAGTGGGATAGTCACTTTAGAAGAGCCATCTGAGGGACTGTCTGCGAAAGCACTCTTAATTGGACCCACTGTAACAGGTATGCAACTAAAGCTTTGTGACGTGTGTTGTTTTGTTCTGATGAGAAGCTTGGTGAATTTACGGAAGTTTAAGTCACTGATTGGCGCGGGAGGGATCTGCCACTTTAAGCACAATGAAAGGAAGATACTTTGTAATCTTCGTTTGAAAAAGAGCTTTAAAATGTGGTTGGAGCAGTATCGTAGTATGTACGTATGTACGTATGTACGTTGCCGGTGTGTAGTTTTTATGTATTGCCCATGTTAATCAAAAATTGTATACTCGTGTTAATTAAGGTGGGTTTTTTCTGCTACTGTTTCGAGTTCCAGAATCTCTGTCTAAAGTATTCATTTTGGGCATAGTAGTACCTGTTACTGTCGTCAGTTAATAGTGAATCTGGTATTCTGGTAAAACTGAATGAGCAGTGAACTGTACAAACACCGAGATGATCCGAGTTTTCAAGTTGTTTGTTGATAGGGTGTAAGAAGAAAGAACTACTGAAAAATGTCTGTAGAAATTATAGTATACACAGGGTTCGGATCCCCAAATGATGTGCTTTGTTTGTTAAATATACTTTCAACTCGTTAGTGTATTTGGTGTGAAGACTTCTTATGAGCTGCATTTTTGTTTTGTTACCCATCCCATAGTATTTCATGGCTTGGTCTGACGTAGTTACACTGTAGTTTTAAAAATCCAAAATCATTCTTTTAAGGACCATGTGGAGAAATCCGTCTTGTTGCTGACTGGTCATACACCACCTGTGGCAGATCAACGGTGTACAAATGGAGTGTGTCTTGGCATAGCAGTGTTAATACATCGTTGCTTACTCATGTTCAGACAGCAGCCTATGACAGCATAGGCACCTATCTGGCTGGATTAAGCTCCTCGTCAGCAACTCTGTCATACAATAGCAGCTTGGTTGGCCTAAAATTCACCGTGTCGGTCAACGTAACGTTTTTCACGGGTAAAACTGATGTAGCTTCTATTACCACGATGTTCTCTTCCAACAAAGTGCCAGTGCTTAATTCTGGCATTCTCTCAGTACCAGTAAGAGTAGCAAATGGCTTGATGCTTGAAGGTATGTTTTTGTATTTTTTATCCTCAACTTTTAGCGAAATGAAGCGGTTTCACAGAAATACAAGCTCCTAATCCTATGATAAATAATTAGCAGCGGCTCTTGGTTGCGCTCCTTATAATTTCTTATTACTGCTGTTTCAATCTGAACGATAATGCTCTTGTTTAGAAAACAAGTAACTTATGTTTCCCATTTATTTTGTTTATCATTTATTGGAGCCCTAGAGATAACAGCGACACTGACTTGTTTTCACAGTACCCGGTTGACTCAGTCTCGTAGTTCACGGCAACTTTAACCCTGAACCTGTAAAAAGGGAACTGTTTCATCGCCCATAGGAGTAACCATTTAGGGTCGTGAAGCTCGGGTACTTTCACTGTTAAAGTGTCAGGCAACCTTTTGCTTTTCAAAGCGACTTTAAGTTTGCAGTTAGTGTTTTGAATGGACCATCGATCCCTTTATCAACCGTCCTCTTGCTATATGTGTCAGCATTAAGTCTTTGATCAGATGTGTTAAGGTATTCACCTTAACTATTTTATGGGTGTATTCATGTGTCACAAACCTCTTTGCAATGCCTGTCGTCTCATTGGCCACGTCACGGACGTCGAATATTTCTACTGCTGGTTATTTATCATGTATGTCAGTTTCACATATTGTTCAAGTACCGTAATTATTGATTGAAGGAGTGCGCTTATCACAAATTTTACGGACACTATTCTTCATCTACATTGTATCGAAACAGATAGTACACCTGAGAAAAGTCGGAAAAGTCGGAAAATCAGTGTTTAATAAATGAAACAACATCATCATGATCTAGTTTTTCATCTTAGTTACCATTATCACGATCAAGAAGCATTACCTGAGGTGTGCTTAATCGAGGGGGGTGCGCTTATTACAAATTTTACGGACACTATTCTTCATCTACATTGTATCGAAGCAGACAGTACACCTGAGAAAAGTCGGAAAATCAGTGTTTAATAAATGAAACAAAAAACCATATGATACTAGATGTCAACATCATCATGATCTAGTTTTTCATCTTAGTTACTATCATCACGATCAAGAAGCATTACCTGAGGTGTGCTTAATCGAGGGGGTGCGCTTATTACAAATTTTTGCTCGGAAGGGGTGCACTTATTCGGGGGATGCGCGTATTCGAAGGGGGTGCGGTAAATCGAATAATTACGATAGATACATTTCTCTACCGTTTCATTGTTTTTATTTCTTGGATATCTTTGCAAAAGTTTTACCATACGATAACCTTGAAATCCTTTTAACAGATTAACTTTTGATTCCCTACCTTTAGCCTCAGCAAGTCGCCTGCCGTGCCGACATACAGACGTTTACACCAGTAATGACCTGATTTATCAGTGGTGTACTGCATTAGTAGCAATGAACCATGTAACCGGGAATGGACGCTATCTATACCTACCATCAGGTCATTTAAGTGCAGGAAGGGTAAGGCAGATATTTCTGTAAATCTGATGTCTCTTAGTCGAATACTATTTGTCTAAATGGATTATTATTCTAAATTTCAAATCACCACAAGCTTGGACTTCAGATGCCATATCGAAAATTAATACAATTTTAATAAGTCATGTTGTTACGAATATTTCACTTGTTAGGGCCTCTACCTGATTGTGATGCATGTTGTAAAATCTATATTAACAGAGTGGTAAAATTCTGAATGTTAGGATCTGTATTAGTACAATTGACGAAGTAACTCGGCGACCGCAAAGAAACATTGGTTTAAATTCACTGACTAATTTTTAAGGCGTGTGATACTAACGGGCGCAATGAAAGACAAGCTCTATTTCTTGTT
>JAAAKM020003284.1:0-12637 GCA_010016025.2 Alatinidae sp. Z8VKAUB7J3 | reverse complement strand
AGTAGTGACCTGAAGAAGTCTGTTAGACGAAACGTTGTCAATAAAGTTTCTATATTTGGCGTTTTACTTTTGATATCAAGCCATCTTCGGAAATTATTTTGACAGATAGAATCAAGATTTTGTTTAATCCATGTAATATTTATAATAAATTGTTAAATGCAATGAGATCTTTGGTAATAAATATCTATGGTAAACTACATCTTGGATAGACTACCAGAAAGCCTTCGATATGGTACCACACTCGTGGCTGGTGGAATGTATGGAGATCTTCGGAGTAGCCAGTAACATGAAACATCTAATAGAAATAAGCATGAAAGACTGGAAAGCAGAATTGACCTCTGGAAACCAGACCCTTGGGGAAGTTAGTATTCAAAGAGGTATTTTCCAAGGTGACAGCCTATCACCACTGCTATTTGTACTTGTCCATATACCTGACGTTAATACTGAAGATGAAGAAAGAAAGATATGAACTGGGGAAGAATGATATCAAACTTAAACATGCTGATAATGAATAAAGGGAAAAATCACGCAAAGTGAGGGGGTGCGCCTCCCTAATCAAGAGGAAATCCAGTCATTGGGCGAAGAGTACAAATACTTAGGGGTTTTAGAAGCTGATGACATCAAAAGTAAAGAAATGAAGAAGAACATCAAAACTGAATATTTCAGGCGAGTAAGGAAGATCCTAAAGTCAAAACTTAATGGTGGAAACATCGTGACCGCAATCAACTCAAGAGCCGTTGCGGTAGTGACATACAGTGCTGGAATTGTCAAATGGACAAAAGAAGGGATGAGAAAGGCGGCTACGACGACCAGAAAGATGCTGACTATAAACAGAGCTCTCCATCCACAAGCCGATGTTGATAGACTGTATGTTAAAAGAGGAATGTATTGCGATCGAAGTCCAAAGTTTGATCAAATATTTAGAGAAGTCTGAAGAGTCAATGTTTACAGCTGTCGTGAAAGAGCAAGTACTTAAAGAGCAAAGACTAAACGCAGTAAGCAACAACATCATGAAAGAGAAATATGACAGATATAAGGGAAAGGAACTCCATGGTAAATTCATCAAAGATACTGAAGACGGAAGAGATGAGCTGACGTGTTATTGACTCAAGAAGGAATCATAAAGAAGGAAACAGAAGGACTTATTATGGCTGCGCAAGACCAAGCCCTGAGGACAAATGCCATACGGCAGTACATTGGGTGGAGAAAGAGAGGACACCACCAGTCGTATTGCCACCAAGTGCAGTACACTCGCTCAGAAACAATACAAAAACTGAAGATACAACAAGGTAGCTCACATCATTGGGAGTTTTGTGGTAGAGTAGAAGTAAAGAGAGCTGAAAAGTGGTACGATCACGAACCGGAAGGAGTGATAGAAACAGAAAGGTTCCAAATCCTGTGGGACTTTAAAATACAAACAGACCACCAGCTTGAACACAATCGGCCAGATCTCGTATTTTATGATAAAGAACAACAGTCATGCCAAATAATTGATACAGCCTGCCCGTTTGGCACCAGGGGGAAAAACAAGATGAAAGAGAAGATTGACAGATATCAAGACCTGAAGAGAGAGATCGAGAGAATATGGAAGTGTAAAGAAGTGGATGTGATACCAGTCGTAATCGGAGCCCTCGGAACTATCCATCGTAACATGCCAGCATGGATTAAGAAGACCAACATGCATGAACTGATTGGAAAAATACAACAAGCATGTATCTTAGGAACAGCAAGGATACTGAGGAAAGCCCTTGACACCTGAGGTGGCGGGAAGTCGCTTGGTGTCAGGTGAAAACCAGCAATAACGTAAAAGCTATGCGAAAACGAATTTTTTTTAACTCAATGCCTTTATTGCTAATCTTTATTATACAATAACAGTTCCCGCTGTTTTCTCCTGGCATGGTAATAATAATAATAATAATAATAATAATAATAATGATAATAGTAAAACATTATAGTTTGAGCTAAAACTTTTTCGCATGAGGATCTAAAGCAGATTAATCTATAGCTTGAACGATTAAAACATATATGGAGAATGGTCTGTATAGAAAGTGGTTCACCTTAATGGAAACTTACCTGCTCTGAAGAGCAGTAACCAGGGCTGGAATTATTCCTCCTTTGCAGATAGCTTCCCTAAGAACTTCTATAAAAAGGCATAAAATAAGTCAGTGATCGTATGGCCATACCTTTGGACCGTGCGAAATCTCAAATTAAGCATCACTAACAGGAATCTGTAAGGAAATTAACTCGTTACGACCCTTACCGACAAACAGGAAGCTATGTAGTACTTCTCTCATGGAGATTGGCACGAATTTAAAGAGGAAAAGGGCAATAAGGCAAAGCTGTACTTATAATAGGTACATTCTTTTCCTGACATCACCTTGTCAACATTAAGTTATTCTGCGTTGACGACACCCTGCTAGCTGTGGCCTCTCCTACATACGAACCAAAGTAAACGTCGGAATATCGAAGATTGTTATCATTGCTTATGCTCAGCCTTTCTAAATGATAAAATAGTCGAGGTGGTCTAGTTTTAAAATACCGGGGTTTTTACAACATTTCTCATGCATTCGTTCTTCAGGAACTAGATAGTCATTGAGGAACTAGATAGTCATTGAGGAACGATAGAGCCGTGGACGTGCATCCATCTTGAAAAGTAGTGGTAGGGCTTAGAGCATGCAGGCGTGCGTGTGCAATGGCTTTAACGGTTATTCGATGGATATTTTGCCACACAAAAGACAGGATGGCCCCCATTCCTGATATTTGGAAGGGTCAGTATTCCCCATGATGCTCATCTGTGAATGGTATTCCCTGCCCAAGGCCCTTGGTTTTGAGGCCCTGGACTGTATGAAGGAGAGAAAAACCCGAACTTTTTAAGCATATTTTTGTTTCTCATTTACGATATAAAAAATGAGAGGATCGCTTATAGGTTGTGTTTCTTATAAAAATAAGCTATGTCCATACTAATGCATATCTTACATATAAGATATATCATGCATCGTGAAATATTCCTTTTTTCGTAAGGAAATACAAGATATTTGATTTATAATCGAGAAGAGACCGGTCAGCGCCGTTAAATTGCAAGCTATTGTGGTGATGCTCTTTGAGGATTATTTTTTTTATTTATATATATATATATATATATTTATCACGGGTGGAGCATTACCACAATAGCTTGCTTTCTTTTTTCACTAATGGAGCTGAGGGGATTCGAACCCACGACGCATTGGTTTGAAAACCAACACCTTAACCATTGGACCATCAATGCCCAATTTTATATATATATATATATAAAATTGTAGAAATTGTCTATAAAGTTACAAACATAGTTAAAATTAGCTTACTCACAAACTTTACAGAAAATTTAAAATGATACGTTATACTCTGTCATAATTACCCCATTAAGAACTGATTTGGAGAAAAGAACACCAATATTAAAGTAGGGATAATGACTCTTCTGTTTGCTTGAATAAAATATATTTACTATTATTGATGTTGAAACTGATTTAACATTTTCTGTGCCTTTCTAAAGACTTTTTTCTTCAATTATCAATTCTTCAATTTTCTTCAATGAGTTTGAATTTTTTGTTTCATCGCAAATGTTCCAGTACTTGCTTACAGAGCTCCAAAGGAGGAGTAATACTGATGCAAGAGTTGAAATTTTGTGTACCGAAAACGTTTACTATAAGGAAGAGTCCTCCATTTAGACGTAGGGGGTTGTTTGAGTTACTACATGCCTTGCCGAATTGAAATACAAAGTAGTTGAAAAATCACACAAGGCCAATAGGCCTAATATGATAATTCCAAAATGTGCGAAACTGGACTAAAGAACATTTGCAACGGATAATCTAAATGCAGTCATAGCAACGATTAGGGAGCATGATGTTGTATCATACCAGGTACGTTTATTGAATTTAGATATATAATGAGGCCCTTTGTAAGAAAAACTTGCGTAAAAGATGAGAGGCTGTGTCAGTTTGTCGTTTTAAATTTTAAAATTAAGTAACCCTAAGAGGTAAGTAACAAGTTGTGCAGTTGACGTGTTGCTTGTTGATATCAAAGTGTCATATCCTAATACTTCAAGACAGTAATTTCCTGACTTAATTTTACAAAAGCAGGCAAATCGGTGAGGGAATTAACAGTTTTACATTTTCTTATTACAGCAGCAATTTGCACATCAATCTTTAAGGATCGAACGTGGAGGCTTTGGTACGATTTAGTCGTGGAGCAAATTTTCGTACTTTATGCAAGTAGAAATGCAAAGGTTGGAGGTATATCATGTAATTCTGAACTAAGTTTATTGTACCTTGCGGCCCAGAGAGTTCAGCATATTTAAAAGGCCTAATGCAGGGGAACACAAGTACTTGGGAAATATGCCGATCAACGATTGCAGAGAGATTAGGTTTAACATCTATAAACTTTTATTATAGATGGAGATTCGGGTGAATACATTGTTCTGCAAACGGATTCTTATAGTCACAAGCCAGAGAAGATTCCTGAAAGCGATGAGTCCGGGGATGAAGTTTATTGTGATTCATTAGGAGAGGTAATATGAGCTCCAAAGTCTCTTCTCTTTGGAAGGATGGGTAACGGGATTAGTGATTAACTGTATTATTCCATACTATGTTGTCCAATTTGACGTAAAGCTTTGCTACACTGAATTAGATTGTCCCCATGAGATTTTCCATGGTTTTGTAGTGAACTGTTTGGTCTTGAATGTGATTAACAGTTCTTACGATTGCATATATTTGTTTCATTATGTTAGATAGAGGGCTGCGAACAAGATGTCAATTTAACAAGTAAAGTTCGTTTGTATTGAATGTTCATATATAATTGATGCTCTTCCCATGACAACCCTGATCCTTCTTTAACATATTGTTCATCTCATGATTTTGTGGCAGTGATCTGCAATTTAGTTTAGCCATATTATATGATTTCCGTTGATTAGGTATGCAGATCACAGAACGTTGTTGTCCTGTATCTTTAACCGTATTATTATGCTTTAGAACGTATGATCGACAAGAGAGGATTTGAAATGTCAATATGAAAAGATACTACAGAAATGGAAAATATGTCACCACCGGGGCTCCAACACCGGGTCATGGGTTCGAGCCCCGGTATTGATAATTTTTCTCTAGTGTCTTTTCGATATTGTGGTTTATTGATCCCATTGCCTTTTTTGTATCCAATGAAATTATCCTGCCTTTACTGAATTAGTATTTCAGCCCAACAAGGGACCACGGCTGCCAGTCCGAAATATAGTGTGTATTTTGTCATACTTTGAAACTATGAATGGCAAATAGTGTAGAGTATATTGAACTACTAGCTTTCTACAACAATTATTTTTATTTGACATCAATTTTTACATAAAATTAATTTATAGTTGCCGGAATCGCTTTTGGGTGTTAGCAATGGTGGAGACGAAGCAGAAACACCAGCAGTCCCAATCGAAAGACCAGTTAATGGCTTGGATCACAGTGTATGTAAAGTACGAGTGGTACCTGCCCCAGTCCCAGCCCTGTCGCCTGCAACTAGTACACCAGCACACGATACAGAGCATGTTGCATTGTCGGATAGCTTGGTTGTAAATGGGGGTCAATTAGAACCATGTCAGGAAGAAACGGAGCATGGAAATAACACTGACTTATCGTCACTGAGCTCGGCTTCGGGATTCGAGCAAGTAGGACTTACGCAGTCAATGTCACTTATGAATGGTGATTATGAGTCTTTAACTACAAAAGAAAATATGGAAGAATCTGAAGTTAGAATATACGATCATAGTAGGTCAGAAGTATCGGAGCAGGAAGACGAACTTGCGTTCCTAAACGATTGTAGGAGTTCGGCCAGTGACACGCAGTCGAAACTTAAAGGAGGTGTAAAAAGGCGGGGACCTATTAAGGATGACAGAAATACAAAAACAATGGAAGAAAAGGAAATAGTGTGTAGAAAATACATCGTGTCATCTCCCGAAGGCTCTCGCAGTGCATCTAAGAAGGCCGTGTCAGGAAATCGGTATGGAGTAGTAACCACGAGCCATGGTAATGGACGGCCAGCGAGTGGGTCAACTGATCATCGAAGAGGACAACAGCGGTCACGTGCAAATAATGGTACTTAATCACGTCTTTTGTTCATCATTACACTTAATCACGTAGTTTTTTCAACGTAACTTAAGATAGGTATTGCCTTCATTTTTTTTTGCTTGAACGATCGTTGGCAAATGGGTCTGTGCCATGCAAGCTGTTAACGTTATAATTGTCATTCTACGGTGACTGATACAGAAGCTTGAATTGTATGCCTTTAAAAATAGCCGTGCTCCGCACATTGCCTCCTGTTTGAGGCTATATTGGCGACGCACCAGTACCACCGGGAAAATACTACTTTACGTGGTTGACGAAGTGATCATTCTATAGCGATTTTTGTTTCAAATGGAAAATTTTTGAGTAATGTGATAAAAATTCAAATAAAAAATTTTTAACGTTCTTGTCCCGACATCATGATATTTGAATAATGCCTAGGCGACTTGACGTCGGAGAAAGAAGGAAGAGGCGTTAGTTTGCAAATGCAGATAGCTTTTTGAACCGTTTTGAGATACAAGGACCTACCTACGTAGGTGTGGTTGCAGAAGCCCTGTAGACAAGAAGCTGTAGGAAGAGAAACGTAACAGCATGATTGTAAACAGTGAAAACCTTCTCCCATTTGCCCGTGTTTCTTTTTAGAATTCATTGTTGTGTGGTAGGAAAACGTTTCCCAATAGTCTATCCACGGTACTGTTTGATATCTAGACGTTGCGCATAACGTTAGCAAAATGTCAGAAATTACCGAAAGTAATGTTCAAACCATAAGCACTGATATAGTAGAAGAACTCTGATAAACACGATTCTTTTCTGAACTAGACTGATTTTACAGTAAATGGAACTATGAGAAATGTTATGTGCCGCGTTAACTTTCCTTCTTGGTTTTCATATGTTTCATGTGACTCTCGCGACAGGACATCCTGAGCGAATGGCGAGGACTGGCACCAGAGCTGAGGGTCATTCGAATTCAAACGGCAATGGCTCGGAAAGGAGTCGTCAAACCAGTTCTTCTTCGGAAAGTGATGGATATGGAAACATAACTATTGGGGAGAAAATACTTCATTGTCTGGAACGTCTCGAGAGAGACGTGGAGAGCATAAAAGATAGATTAACATCGATTGAAAAGGGCGTCAAAGCAGTGTCAGAGGTACCGCCATAGCTTTTATGTTGTTTTTGCGTATTAATAGTTAGCTCCCTGTAATACAGGCCTGATGCAGGGGCTTCTATGTTTTCTAAAATAAGAAATTCGTTAAATACATTACAGTGTCAGATCTTCGATTTGCTTGCCTAGGTTAAGCCATTTAAAGTAAGATTGTGTTGGGTGCTTTATGACTGTAACCTGTCTCGTATTGAAATGCGTAAAAATCTGGTGTTCAGTCAAGACCATATTTAGCCAATGGATATTTTAACGTTTGGATTCTAGAAGGGTTACTAGAAGCGGCGCGTCAGCTTACGTGGGCGTAGATCGGCCTAACATAACCATCTGCAAAACGAAACGAACGAAAATCCAACCTCGTTTGTGCAGTGCTGCTAATGCAGGCGTCGAATTGTGAAGCACAAAAAGGTATCTTATCATACGATGGCTCTACGAGGTACCGTTCCTACTTTCTATTCTGTTCTTTAAGTTGTGTGTGTTTGTACGACTTCTTTACTTAACAACTAACGCGCCTTAGTTAAAAATTTCACTTTTGTGTTTTGTCTTGATATATAGGTACTGCAATAGGTATTGTATGACATTGACCTTGTTTATTGCTACTCGTTTTGTTTCAGAGACCCGACCCGTGGTGGTATGACTATGTCCCATCAAAGACTATGAGTGCTCTAATACTGTGGCCGATCCTACTACAATTGGTGCTCTTCTACATCCGTAGAAGGTACGATTTTTCTGACTGGTTTGTTGATATGATTTCTAGAGTTATTTCTCATAGTATATTTATTTGGCTAGGATGACATGTTTTATAAAAATAAAAACGCCTATACGCCAAGGGGCTACGCGTGTGTTAGGTCGACGCGAAAGGATGGCGTAGGGTAGTGCCCCATGGTTTCCCTTGGACGCCCCAGCTGCCCGTTATTTATTAGTTAGCCTGTTTGGTGATTTTTCTGTTTATTTAGGGTACTTTCAATGTCGGGCCCACTGCTCATCAGGGGTCTTTGATTGAGAGATTGCCCCATCGTTTACCCACAATGTAATATTAGTGTACATCTCGGCAACAAAGAGAGGAAAGCGTGTGCAGATTTGCGGAGTTTGTTCAAAGCTTAAATGTATGAAACTTAACCGTAATGGTACAAGTTGGCTTCGACCATTCAGTCGGAGTTCTCAGCATTTTGATACCCGATATACTGAGATTGATGTACATAGGTTTGGAAACAATAACCTATCGTTTATTTTGCACTTACATGACAAATTGCGTGAAGGCTCCCGCGAGAATGAAGCAGGCATCATGCCAAGATGCTAAATATTTTGTTGCTATGCCATTAGGGTCAGCTGTAGACTTTGTGGCTTGCAACTTTGTTATATTACAAGCAGTTGCTCCCCTGTTGACAAATGCTCGTTTGCTTGTACTGAAATAATGTGGTCTATTAGAAAGCTCCCTGTTTAAGCAGTGACTGACGTGTAACTGTCGCAGCATTGTTTTGGCTCCCAGTTTTACACCATTTATACTGATTTGTCTTCATTTTTCTTCAGGAAAAGGAAGTTACCAACTTAAACGTCGATGCTTGATTTTTCAGTGGGAGAGCTTTAACCTGTAGTCGAACATGTCCATAAATGAAGAGTATCAGTAGTGAATTTATATTTTGTAGAGCTTTGCATACTACTAGCCCCAACTTGTTTAATAAAAGTACTTTATTAGTTGGATAGTACGCAGTGATACAGGAAGGACGAGTTAGCAAATTGTTGACTTGGAAGTGGGCAGTGGGGTCTATTATTTGCAACCCTTCTCCGCGATTTAACCTATTTACGGATGCAATTCTCAAACTCTTCTTTGTCAGTGTAAGCAATTCATGTCAAGCGTCATTCGGTCTGTCAATTTCCTCATTCTAGTATCCTATTGGAACCTTTCTTATAGTAATTGTTCAGATATTCATGTCTCTTGTAATTGTCATACTGTAGTGGAGAGTAGATCTCCGTTTGTAATCAGTTAATTACTTTTGGATGATGTCTCTATGCGATTCTTGACAACGTCTACGCAACACTTCCATTTTAATAGTCATGGATTCTTAGAAACGTCAAACGTAACACTTTCCTAATAGTATACTAGTGATGACGTCACAAGAACGTGTCTTCGAGGAAACAAATTTTTAACTACAGTCGAACCTGTCTATAGCGGGCAGCTGCGGTTCCTGAAAAAGTGTTCACTATGACCAGGTGTCCTAATTTAGTTCATCCTAATTAATTAATCTTAATAAATTAGTCTGTCTAATTTCGCCAAGGAATTCAATTCAAGAAGTAAAAGATACAGATATTCATAACACTGTTTTCAATTTCATATATCAACCGAAATAATAAAGCATTAACAAGAATTTTAGGAGGTAGTATTAGTATTTTGAAGAAGATCGTCGGACACGTGCCGTTCCACTGGAGTAAATTTGCCTCAATGTTACTCAACGTTCCCAACAGTTGTATCCGTGTGATATTTACAGGGCAGAGAGTGGATAGAGGTGCAGGACTTGGATAAGAATAACCGATGGATTATACTTTTATGGTGATGCTCTACTTTTGATGGAAAAAGCATTCAAGAAAATAACTGAGAACATAGATGCAAAAGTAGCATAGTGTTTGGAATAGTTGCATTTTTTCAAAAATACTGACTGTATCGTGAATTTTATCGGTTTATATTCTTCTGACTACTCAGGGTCACACAGCCATAGGGCTAGGGTCTTAAATACGAATAAAATAAGAGTGTCCGCTGCACACGGTTAAAATTTAAGGCAAATGTTCACGCGGTTCCGAGAAAATGTGTCTGCTTTAACAAGTGTCCGCTACAAAACTGTCCGCTATATAGAGGTATTTCAATTAGAGTTTTACCATGATTCGGCCCGTTCCTAGAAAATGTGTCCGCTATATAGCATGTCCGCTATAGACAGGTTCGACTGTACATCAAAGTGGTAGCCCAACCACCAAATACCCGTAAACAAAAGATTGCACTCAAGGCTCATTTCAACTGCGAGCAAGGCCATTTCAATCTGAAATTACCTTTAGAAAACGCTGCTACTTTTGGTCAGTTCAAAAAATTATGAACTGTGTTCGAATAATAAGGTTTTGGTAGTCGTGACCTAAAGTTTGAAATGATTTACTGGACGATTATTCGATGTATCATTCCCAAATTTTGAACAGAGTATATATATCAAGGAGAACGCCGTGAGTGCAAAATTTAATCAAGCTTTGAATTCTTGTTATATTGTGACGCCACACCTAGGCACTCGATTCTTTTATTCGCATTTGTCATACATCGTTTTCGTTCATCTTATGTTAGTGTCTACTATTGAGAAAGAATAGTGGCAATAGTTCACAAATAGTGAGACAATATTTTAGTAATAGTATGTTGAAGGTACATAATAATACAGTAAACGCTGGACATTGATTTAGCAGTGTTTGTATAACAACTTCCATAAGACAGAGATAATGAAGTAGTAATGTTATCAGAGCCAGCAAAGTACATTTTTATTGTATTTCTACGCAACGATTAGTTGATAAACAATTTTGCATGCATTATTGGGTGCGTATCTACTTTGAAAATGTAAAAAATAGACGTTGCTAATAGTATTCGCCCCGATGATTTTGTCTTGATTATGTCTCTTCTTTGCTCGGAGTCGATGTAACCCATTTTTGCAATGCCGTATAATATGTATATCTACGTTGATTCATTCTTTCCCGTCTTCATGGAAATATCGCTGCACGTCTCTTGCAACATCGGAAGAAAGGCTACAGTCTTTCAGCTTTTCCACTTCTGCCGTAACAATGTTTGAAAGTGTACCGCAACTGTCGAGCAGAACTAAAGACTCTAAGGATGTCAAGGAAATTGAATATGAAAACACAACGTGGTTAGACCTTATGGGTTTGGCGCTACCTGAGGTCAGGTACTCTTGGGTGCCTAAGAAAAGGGGGGTCGGAATAGACGCGATGGTGGATAAAAAGTTTAGAAAACAAAGTGAAGATGAAGTCAAGAAAAATGTTTAGAATCAACTGCAACTTCCTAAACGTAGGGTAATACAACCTTCATCTTTTTAATGTGTGAATTTCATATTTTGATAAAGATTTTTCTACTTGCCCACCTGAGTACGTCCTCAAAAATTTATCATGGGTGGGAGATCACTGAAAAATTAATAGGCAGGAGGGTTGGAATAAGAATGCCCTGGGTGGAAGATTTTTAAAAAAATAATTAGCGGGGGGACATCCATTAGGCACCCAAGAGTACATCAGTTGAAGTCAAATTTCTTTCAGCGTCCATAGTTATTAGGGTTGGACAGCAGGAAAATGATGTGTTATTGTGAACTGCTAGCAAATGTAAACGATGCAGTAAATAGTGCATTTTAGTAGTTTTAGATGATTTTTGTCACCGGTAATTATGATCTTGGCATACCCCCGCAATTATCGCTGATCACATCACCGCAAATATCGCTGATCATACCACCGTAAATATCGCGAATTCGCCCCATTTGAACTGTATCACTTGTGGAAAGCGCGGCATAGGGTGCAGAATTAAGCATTTGGCGAGATATATGCTCATCAAGTCTGGACATAGTCGGTAAATTATATTCCTACGACTGTTGAGCCTGTGTTGAGTGTTGCTGAACTACCAGTTAGCAAATATCCATGAGAATCATCCCAATGTAATGCACTACTGCAATAAATTTACATTTGGGTACAAGTTCATTCCTCGTTCTCCTCAACTTTATCTTAAAATGCCCCCTCGATAAGTAATTTTATAGTTTTCCTTCGCATAGTTTGAGGTAAAAAACAAAAATATCGCACGAAAAAGACTTTTTTGTACGAACCGGACTTTTTCAAATGAATTGCCTGTAAAAGGCCACCTATGAATTTCTTTCGTAATGTTTACAAACCGTTGCCGCTCAAGAACATAGAAAACTATATACTATGTCAAAATTTGCCAACCGCTAAGCTACAAAAATCTTACCTCTGGATCACACTTTGTCTATTTTAAGTGATTTTAACGAACAACTGATTTACAAATTTCCTTTTATTTACATCCTGGATACAATAGTCGAGAAGATGGCAGCAGCAATATAGACCCTTGATTTCCAGGGCATTTATGGCGGGGTTTTCGTCTTAGTATTTCAAGAACAGGCCTGCTCACACCAAAGGAAAAGGTATCAGAATTAGAAGTTATTGCAGTGTTTCCGGAAGATCGTACGTGGGAGAAGCAGTTTACAAGCAGTAGGAGAATATGGACTCCTATTTAATAGCTGTTATGCTATCACTTAGAAATCCTTGTAGGGGATCCAAGGTGGTGCTAAGGACTTATCGTTCGCTTCTCGGCCTTTTGGCAAGGAATGGATGTAGTATCTGTTCTCATTGATGACGGATGCTTTCCATAATCCGCGAG
>JAAAKM020003282.1:0-12638 GCA_010016025.2 Alatinidae sp. Z8VKAUB7J3 | reverse complement strand
AAGATAATTATTTGATTGATTTGCATCCATCTTGATTTGTTTTATAGTACAGGTGCCCATCCTTGACAGGTCGCCTGGTTTTTCAGTCCAGAGAAGTTGTGACTTGTTTGTCTCACTAACAATAGCAAGGTTGTCGTAACGATTAACGAGCAAAGATCTTTTCCGGGTCCATCTAACTACTTAATAAGTTTCCAATGTATTCATAAGATCTCCTTAACTGGGACCCTGGAACTTCTAGCTATGTCACATACATGTACACGTACATGTCCCAAGAATCACAAGGTCTAGAAAACTAACTTTTTACACTTATTTTTCTTTTTAAAAAGTAGCTAGAATTTTCAAAGATTTTCAGGGCTTGACAGTTGAAAGTGTAAAGTCTTAACATTTCATCACTCACAATACATGGTTCAAACGTCAGCAGCATATTTCAATACTTCCATAGTTTCGCACTTAGTCGCGCGCGACTGTGAATATTGTTTAATAAGGTCTGAATGCTTTCTTCTAAGTTGCTGAAACGTTCTGACATTTCCTAACTTTTATCTGGCAAACCTTTAGTAAGAAAAATTTGTTCGTCACGGCCTGTGGTCTGGTCACATGACCCCGATAAAAAAGTTGACCATATATGGTGAAAAGTTTCAAAGAGCAATAACACGAGATGTTTTTCATTAATTTTACAAATATTTTGTAGAATGATGTAAAATTAAGTTCCTAGTTCATATCAAACTCATTAATGCCAATTAAATGCTAATTAGCTTTAATTAGTGGGTAGCTTTCGAGTTTGATGACGTCATATTCCCACTCCTAACTTTTTAACAAATTTGTATCTCAAAACCATAAAGAACGGTCGCATATACATAAATAAGGTTACGTGGCATTTAAAACAAGTATGGCCATATGTTATTTTTCAAAAGAATGCTTATCGTGACACATAATAAGCACATTCTTTGTAAAGTCGCTTTTCTGCGATCGTTGAGACTTTTCATCTTCACTATTGGTTCCCATATTTGTCATGAATACTTATGTTTCTCATGTATTTAGAATAAAAAATGAATCTATTGCTCAAAACAGCTTTTGAGGTAGCTCTTGCTGCTTTTAATTGATGAAATAAAGCGTAGCATCTTCTATTCCACTTCGATTAGACTTACGTCCCGTAAACAATTTTTGACTTAACTACCTTACCTTACAATACTTATAAAAACAAATTTTTCACAGAAAATTTCGCAATAAAAACGCTTAAATTCAACGTCAAAGGTCTCAAAATATTGAAAATTTTAATATCAAAGCTAAAACCACGTTTTATAGGAGTTATATACGTTAAAGCAGCCACGGGCTTACTATCGACGAGAAAGTACCTTGTGTCATCGAAACCTTGGAAATAAAAGTGGAGATCCTGCTGGAAAAGGTTGTATGTTGAAAATTCATAGAATTCATGACGAAATCCATCTTTCAAATCAACGTAAGCAACATGCAGCAAAACATCGCTTCTAGTAAGCTCAGTCAAATTATGAAGACCGCTCAAGCCGCCAATGATACCAATAACGATACCTATAACAACAATAATAAGTCGTTTTCTCAGCGGTTACACCATCAACGATACATATCGTTGGACGAAGCACATGAAACTTCGAATCGTGGTGACAGACAGTGAAATTTGCAAGAGCAATGAAGAAGTTACCTTGTCGCTGTTTTTGTTTTCAATGCTTGTTAACAGGGAAAGGACACCGTGATAGGTTTTCATCTCATAAGTCTTATAAAAACAAATGTTCTAACATTTTTAATTGCTAAACGTCAGTTTAATCCGAATAGCAAGTTAAGACATCAACTTGAACAGGTTGAACACACACCGGACGTGCTGATTGTTGTTTTGAACAATCTAGCAAAGAATACCTCTGATCACGATCTTATGTAAGAGAAAAAAATCTAACTTCAACACAAAGAAAAGGCCCTATGCTTTTGTGATGACTGAGTAACGAAGTTTCTCACTTTGCGATGCATCACAACACTGCAACTACCAAAATTTTCGAGTACAGAAAATATTAAGTACTTACAACTAATTACAATCAAACTGCCATCAAATGCCATCCAAATATCCCCATGTTTATTAGAAAATACCTATTCCTTATTCTTTATGTCATAAAGAATTTTATTCATTTACAAGGTCATGATCCACTCTTTAACTGTGTCGTCCTCCATTTTGAACGCACCTCTGCTGTTTTCCATACGCTGACGCTGAGCAACGCTTGCTTTATCGTTGGAGTGTCGTTAGCAAAATCGCCCGAGGATCGATTCCCCAACGATGTCATTATTATTATCGTATTGGTATCGTTGGTGGTGTGACTGCGCCTTAACCCTACCTTACATGGTCTCTTCGGCTCTTCTCATACATGGGGGGGGGGGAGTAGGCCCGCGGCACTTTGATACACTATAACTTTATATCGACCAGAGCTATTACAAAGATATTTGGCATGTTTATAGTTTAACTCTTTTCCAACAAATTGAAAAAAAAAATTAATTTGATATGAATGACGTCATCTATGGCTATGAAATGTTGCGCAATATTCAAAAATTTCAAAAATTTTCTAAAAATGCCTTGAAACATACTTTTTAAATTAGATTTTGATTTTTTAAGGGCTTTTAGTATCGTATCTCTAGGGTATTTCTGCACTTATACGTCGTATTTAGGCAAAATATTTTATATTATGAGCAAATTATTTTCCAAAATGTATGAGATTTGAAACGACTGAAATGGTTGCTCACTTATAATCAACTGGTTTTTAATTATTTTTAGCAATATGACAAAAAAATATCCTCCAAACATCAACAATATAACTCTTAATTCACTGCTGGTACAAAATTCATCTAAAGATGGGATTTTCTTATAATAATTTTGCATATATTGTTATATAAGGTTCTCTAGCAAACTTCACCTTACTGCACAACATATTTTTTCATTTTTTGCAGAATTTCAACAAAATTTGCATTTTTCACTTCAAATTTTGATAATACGAAATCGTCAGTACAAATTCAGGAAAGAATATTTAAGTTTAAAGATATGATAATCATGCTTTTCAAAGAAAAGTAACAAAACAGAAAGGGAAAAAACTCCACTATATGTAAACAAAACGCCAATATCGCAAAATTCAAGAAAATTGTTTTAAAATTTATTAATTATAAGACTTCCTAGTAAATTTTAGGAAAGTCACCAAATGTCGTGTCAATCGGGCAAGGCTTTAAAAAGTTATGAGCTGAAATGTGTAGCCGCGGGCCTACTAGGCCCCCCATGTAAGATATGGTTAAGGATATTTTAGTTGGGATCGGATTGTCAAGGAATAGAACTCTGGAGATCGTGAGTATATGGAAAGACATGGATATACAAAAAGAAGTGAAGCTAAAACTTGCAACGGCAATTGTCGTGCTTGTGATGACATATGGAAGGGAACGCATGAACTGTGAAAGCAGCTAACATTAAGTCCCTTTCGAGTTGCTGAAACGAAGGTGAACCACAGGATCCCGTGAGCTATTTGGGAGGAACGGAGAATCAATGTAAACGTTCTGGAAACGTTGGGCACAAGCAGATTGGACTGCAGATGGAAGAGGGGCTGAAAAAACGATTTTTTGTCTCAAACAGGAATTCAGACAGGACGGAATGATTAAATAAAGTAATGACCGCCGTTCATTCTGGAAAACGCAAGACAGGCAGGTCAAGTCGGCAATTCGAGAACCACATAAAGCAGTGGACAGGGATGAGCCTCAGTATAGGCATTCAACAAACGCAGAAAATGTGGAGATCCTTGGCATGTGCAGCAGCGCAACGTGACGACGGCGGCCCTGGACATGCAGGAATGTTAAAATAGATAGCTAGATTACACAATATTCTGATGGCAGAATCAGAAGAGAGTTTGCAATTAAATGGCATGCAATGTTAACTTGAATGAAATTAAACAATAATAGTTTGTTTGTGGTACAAAACAAGAATATTGCACGGAATAACGAAAACATTATGTACTTAAAAGCTTTTTTCGTCTGACACTCCTCACAGTACTAACGTCAGAATTTCCGAAATGAAGTGTATGAAAGAGTATACCCAATTGTAATTTTGAAAGAGCCAATCAGAATTTGGACGTCTACTTAACCGTGTTATGTAACTTGGACAGTTCACTTTGGTTAGAAATGCACCAATAGTTTTAAATACCGTTATCAAAAGCATTTTTTGAATTAGGGTAGACGCGCAAAAATAATGTGGATGAAGAGTTCAAAGGACTAGTGGTTTCTGATTGGATACTCCTGAAGCTACGGTACTTGTAAGAACTTAGTTGTAAACAATTAAATAAGCATTAAAATATGTTAGGTAAAGATGTTTGTTCATTGAGACGTGCTTAGCAACAAACAATCTGCAGAAAATAGCACTGGGACAGTCCATAATGTATATAAAAAGAATATGTACTTGTTGCTAAAATTTGTCTGCCTTACTATTCTGAACTTTCTGAACTTTGTGTAACTAGCGAATAGTGCTAGCATCTCCACTATTCAAAGATAATACAAAAACACATACAGAAAAGCTATCTAACAATTCATAAAAATAAAATGACGTGTACTCTACCGCTGGAGACCAAAAAGTTTCATCAGGATTTATTAGTAACACAATTCATCCGCAAAACAATTCTTTCATTTTATGACTATTCGACTACTCATAAATTGGAGGAGGATGTACCTGACAATTTTCTAAACGCTCAACTGCAAGAGGAATATCAGCAACATTTGTTACATATTTACTTATAAATATTTTATGATTTTCTAACCCTTCCTGTGCTATTCATTTGCATACAATTACAAACATATTAAAATACGTGTGTAATATTCACAGATAGTTCCGAACGACAGGCAGTCACAAGCAACGCATTTTGTGTCTAGGACAAGTTACCATTTTCCTAACTTAAAGAATGGAGACAGTCTTTAGTACTAATTTGGTACTATTTTTGACATTTATGATGACATTGCTGTTAGAAATCATACTTAATGCATTGGTATTATATGCTATTAAAAGAATAGGATACAACACAAACAACCAAAATATTATTCTCTTTCACATAGCATTAATGGAGGAAATTATAGGATGGTTATATATAGCATTTTATGCAATCTGGATTCTTCAATTGGATTCAACATTGCAAAAAGTAGCAAATCATTTAATTATAGCACTTTATACCAGTAGCCTGATCTTGATTTTTTATCTTACGATTGATCGACTATTAGCCATTTTATTTGTGATGAAGCATCGGATCCACGTTACCACCAAACGCACTAATATTGCTGTTGGCTTTGCACACATTTGCAGTATACTTGTTTTCATATTCTCGTTTATGGCAAAGGAAATACGGTTTTTCGTGGTATCATTAAATTGCTTGTGCGTCCTCACATTTACCATTGTTTATCCACTTCTCATAATTAAGATCAGAAAAAGGAAACAGATGTTAGGAAGCAAAACAATGCGACAACAAATTCACCGCAAACAGATGATGGATATGAGGAAGAAGGACCTGCGACTCGTGTGTCTTGCTGCTATGGTCACATTTACTTTTGCTTGCTTTTTAAGTATTCCTGACATTTTTATGCTGCTTACTAATATATTGAAAGTGATCAAAGATAGATTCCAATGGACGAAACTAATTCTTACGAATCTGGCAATTTTGAACTTTATCTCTGATCCCATTATTTTTCTTTTCATGAGACCACTTGCAAGAAAAGAGATAGCGAAACTTTTTAGAAGAATTTGCATCTACAAGAGTCAAAGTAACTTTACAGTCTCTGGAATAGAATTGAATTGTGTCAATGATTTAGATTTTGGGAGGAGAGCAACTTCATCAGTATCAACAACCATTAGTGTCAATATGACGTCTCTGTAAAACATCAAAAATTGAAAATCTCTTATGATTTTCTTAAGCTCGTACTATCAGGTCACTGATACTAGAAATAATGATAAGAAGTAAAGGATGCTTTAAGGTTTCAACGGCAAAAGATATAATTACGCAATTTAACTGGTACTTCTACTTCGTTGATTCATTTTCGGCAGATATTTTCAACTTTTCCTACGCCGTGAAGGCGAAGGTAGTGTTTACGATGTGCAATGAGCAATAGCATATAGCGTGGTTTAGATGATTTATACGACATGCACTGAGAGCTCTCATACTTTGGCCTTGAATTTAAATATCAAAAGATTTGGTCCTTGCAACTGATAAATCCTTATGGTCCAAAGCAATCAAGTCTATATTTTGAAGCACAGCACCCAATTCTCAAACTTTTTATCTCTGTACCACTTCAGAGCTACTCACACAATCTAATTCGCTACTCAAGCCATGTACCGAAGGATCCTTCGATTGCAGCTTCATAAGATGATTTTCATATTTTATGTTATAGGCCACGTCTCTCTGCTGCATAGTTATGTAGGTCTTGTGAATCCTTTATAAACAAAGCCTCTTCGAATTAATGGTATATTAGTATTTTTTGTATTTTTTGTAAATAAAGAAAAAATTGTTTGTGGCATTATTATCTACATGTAGTATTTCAATGTTATTTGTTCTTTAAGAAGCTGCTGCTTTTCCTATCATTTACTGGTGTAGCTAAGGACTCAATTTTATACCATAAACAGCTTTGTTAACCCTATTGTTAGTAAGTATAAAACTGTTTATCGATGTTATTTTTGAATAATGAGATCCCCCTCCAAAATCAACTAAAAATAAAAAAAAATTTTTAAAAATGTACCAGAGAGACTTTACCAAATAAGCAAAGGAAACGACTTAACCATCAAAAGCTGTCAATATGTCACTTGAATTAAAGACAAGTGTGTCTGCATTGATCAGAATGAGACGCTGTTTTAAAAGCAAACACTGTATTTAAAATGAATCTTTACTTCGTCTTTCATCTTTTCTGAACATAATATTATAAGAAACATCACTAGTTTCTTTGCAGATAGCAAATGATTGCCAGCTAATTAGAATTTAACAGAAATTATTGTACCTGGGCAAAGATTCCATTGCAAAATTGAAATACATTCACTTTCAGCACAACAGGTGGCAACTTCTTAAATATTGAACATGTCAGCATAACCAATACAGAACATATTAACTTACAAGAAAGTCATTTTAATGACAGACAAAACTCCATAAACCATTAACTCCTGCCGCAAAGTGATTTTAATATACGGAGCACAACGTTTTTGTTGAGGGTAGAGCTGGAAAATGTGAATAACAGTAGTACAAGAAGTGATAGAGAAATGTAAATTGCCGAAGGCTATAGGATTCTTCCCGTCAATCGAGAAAAAATCAATAAAATATTGACTTCACAGACCCCTTTTGACAATTACGATTTGGCACTCTGTTTCCCTCTCTTTTTCTCACTGGGCGTTTTGAACTTTCAAACGCATTGGCAAAATGCATTTCGTAAAAATAAAAATGTGACTTGCATGTTTTTTCTAGATTTTTCTCAGCAAATGTGACAAAAGTACGAACGTTTACGATCTCAATGTCTGCCCTTTAGTATGACCGATAATTTGTTTTTTTAAAACATATTTTTGGTGGTACAGAACTTGAAAATAGAAGATAAAAGGGGGCACATTTTGGTTTCATATTTTCGATCGAAGCTTTTCCGTCAGCTCTTTTCAGGACCATTCGCCAACATACTTACAACAATAAAGAAGAAATCTTATATATCACAACAACCATTTTAAAATGAGCTTGCGCATTCACGGTATCAAAGGGAGTGTGATAAATAAAATTGTATAGCTTTAGAAATAGAAGAGAAATCGTTTAAAATAAAGAAATTTTGTAGAAAAATATTTAAAACATAAGAATGCTAAAACTACAATACAAAACCTATAATAACCTCGTTTTGGAAACAAACTCTTTTTTGCCAGCATAAAGAGGGTTTTTGCAGTTTAATAGTCACCGCCGCAAGAACCCTAAGATGCAACGACGATCTTGCCTTGAATAAAATCTTGAACCCGGGTTTTCAAACAAGTGGGCACCGATAGCCGAACTGGTCTGCCTGCAGGAAGCGGTCACCAACAAGGGTGTAGTTGAGTCTCTTTGTTGCTTACCTTGTCTTAATTCCAAAGGAACATGTTGTTTTATCCTCTCGATAAGTTTGTTGTAAACTTGTTTGTTGTATAATGTGACACCAAAATGCCTCTGACTTACATTTGTTAGAGTATTTTGATAGAATATTAACAAAGAACCGAGCAGTTGTTAAACGTGCAATCATCTCACAGGTACCTTGTTGTCGTTGGTCACAAGTCAGATAAAGGGGCAGTCGAGGAATTGTAGGAATTGATGAAGAAAGGTCTTTCAGCATTGGCTAATAAGACTTTCTACACATGTTTCAGGGCCCCAGACTTTACTAAAACCTGATCAATATGTCATTAATCAAACAGTCTGCAGCGAGTAATTTCCTGAGCTGACAAGGAGGTGGGGCTTTTAAAAGAAGCGTAACCAGCTTTTACTGAGCGTCTGTGAGCATCTTGTCATTTCAAAAAACAACTTTTATTGATCACAGATGTACAGTTTAGAATTGTCGCTCCTCCAACGGTTTGATAACTAAGTTAATAAATTAAAATCTGGCGTGTTTACGTAAATAGGTACCATTCTGTAGGGTTTATCTGAAATAAAAAATGTTATAAAGTGTTTATTCTATCACAATTAACCATTCAAAAAAGAAATAAAAAGAGAAAATGCAGCTGTTGTTTAGAGTCACTTCAGACAATTGAAGTATGGTTTACAGGTTAGTCCTAAAGTGAAAAATTGTCAAAGTCTGTTTTTAAAATGAGTCTTCCGATTAATTCGATTCTACTTTTAACGATCCTTTTTCTCCCGAATTACATGACATTTTTTGCAACCTCAGTATCAAAATTTGATGTAGGGACAACGGGAAGAACACGATTGGACACTTGGCCTTAAGCAAATGAAAGGTTTAATAAGTAGAAAATTCTTAGAACCCTTTTCTAAAATACTTTGGCCATCATATTGTAGATTTTCTTTACTAACAGGTAGAAACTTTGATCAAGGAAAATTATGTTTTCAACGTTTCATTAATTTATAACCCTCTTCAGAACATTTATAATAAGTTCAATATATATTTAGTTAATCTTATTGAAATGTGTGTACCGAAAATGCTTCCACGTAAAGTAATGTTTAGCCTTACCAAAAGGCCCACAGCTAAATGGAAGGTTCAGATAAACAACCTGTAAGTGCTTTCCAAAATAATGCTGAAGGTATGTTTAAAGAAACCTGCGTATTTAAATGTACTTCAAAAGACTTACAAATCCTTGCAAATGATCTACTTTGGACGGCTTCGTTGTATTGGTTTTTATTTCAAGACATGGTCTAATGGGCAGAGGATAGTTTCTGAGTGGTGAGACGATTGACAATTCGGCTAGAACATGCAGTACTGAGTGAGAATAGGATACAGTTCAGGTACTGGTTTATCATGAGTTTCTCATGAAAAGAGTGCATTTATATTCATACGTATATTCTTTCATTTAGGCATAATATCTGGAAACTGTTAATGCGTATTTTGTCGTATTCGTTTCCCGTACTTTGGAAACAATTAATGTATGCTCTGCCTACCCTGATATTTTTGGAAGATAGCCCATCCTCTTTTGAAGCGCCAAGCACGTGACTGATTTGTCGTTGTCGATGGAATACAGGTAGTCTGATAGTCTGATAGTACTCAATGCTTTTTCATTGATTGAAAACACATACTATGCATTAAAGACGTAGCAATGTAAGGATAAAAGATAATTAATAATATCCACTCATATATTATATTTGATATATAGTTGGAAAGGTAAAGTCTAAACCAACTATTTATGGACGATGAAAACACGAACAAAAGAAATATTTAAATTGGTTCTCCTACACTGTGAAGGTACATGGAAAGCTAAAATATAAAATTTATTGATTTGCCAATGGCTTTCTTGAGAACACTGTTACATTTTGCTACGTGATAGAAGCTGTTTTTATTGAATTAATGGAATTACATTTATTGCATCCCAGTATACTTTGCTGTTACCTGGTGTAGGGATTAAAACTATCGGCAAGCTTGGATCGATTGATGTTTCCCGGTGGAAACTACTAGGTTTAGATATATTAAGTATAATTTGAGACTCAAATTTAACCAATATTAAGCATACTTAAATTTAAATTACATTCGTTGTATGCTAATAAATAAGTACAAGTTAAATGCCTTACATATTGTATGAGGAACCAGTTGAAAGAGCTAAAAGAAAACTGGTTTTTTTTTACACTGTCACGTTTTCAGGTGGCAAAACAGTTTATATTTAATACTATTATTGATTTTGATAAATCCTTACTGTTTTTAGGAACAATAGTTTGTAAAGATGTGTTGTATTAAGGGGAAATTGTACACTATTTGTTAACAGCATGTAATTAAGCACAGTTATTCTCATAAGTAAGAATATTTATATGAAGTATAGTCCGGCTTTGTTTTAAATTTTGTATCGCAGTGATAATGTATAAAAAGGTTTTATAAGGGGTCAATCGAAAGACATTTGGAAGTAGGACCAGTAAACACAGAACGTAAGAACATCTGTTTTTTTAAAAAAGAGGACACTGTCATTTGTTAGTACTTGTGTTCCTTCTTCTCAGGCTATAAAAGACTTTCTTTCTTTCTTGCAACTATCAATAGGGATTTACTTGACAAACATATTGTGAGCATATTGTGAAAATGCAGTTTTAATTATATTAGTTCATATTGCATTAACTAGAAAATAAATGATTCCGAAGCTCCCTACGACATTGTTTTCTGTCAGTTTCCAAGAATTGGACATGTTTCGGATTTAATACAAATAGCTGACATTTGTTTACATTTTCAAGACGAGAAATTGACTTCCCTGCAAATTACAAACATTTGTACAATATTAATTACACTAGTGATAATCTTGATGGCCAGAGAATGTATGAATCTACTTTTACACTCTTTAAAGGTTTTTGAAAATTTAGAATATAATAATAAAATGATATAGAAAAGTATGTAAATTTTGTCTGTAAAATATGAACTGTTCTGTACAATTTACAGATATCTCTTTAAACAAGAATCATTAATCAGTTTTTATGTAAAGATATTGTTTAAAAATATTTTAAAGCACAAGTGAAAGGTCGATCACAAAATTTTTTAATTACATTGCGGATTTTAAATTTTATTACTACCAGTTTATTTGTTACAAAAGGTCGAAATAGAGACGGACTTTTATATTCCAAGAACACTGTTGATTTTATCATTTTTGTTCATAAATTAATGCTTAGGCGTTCAAAATTTTAAATAGGCTCTGTCTGGTTTCTAGTTAGCTCCCATGTACGTAATCCATTTAAAATGCACAATTGAAATATTTTTCCACTCCTTTAAAACACTGCACCACCACGATGATGCATTGCTGTTTGTCGATGTTTCAATTATCCAATTTGTCAAACTTTTAAGAGTTATTGTAAAGAAGTTGTATTTTCGAAATACAAAGCAATTTTAAATATAGAATTTTTACTACTAATCATCTTGTAGAAGGTAAAGTACAAGGAATGTCAAGCAAACCATATTGAAATGCCAAAACGTTCTCAAAACAAGGGAGAAAATGAACTAAAAAAGGAGACATAGAGAGTCAGAAGATCGTGGAACTATTTTGCAAGGAAGACAAACCTAGGATTAGCAAAGCAATCATATCATAGACAAAGAGATTGACAAGTAAACTTAAAAAATAAAAACCATTCATTCATTATATCATCACAACCACATTAAAAACATATCTGAGAAACTTCTACACAAATGGTTTTTTAGTCTTCTAGAGAAAAAACCGACGTAAAGAACATTAGCATCGTTCCACTTTAAAACCACGTTTGGTAGCTGATCTCTTGGGGGTCAGGAATTCAACAATAACAGAGCAGCGACATAATCCAGTTTTCAGTAAAGTAAAGACCGCACAAGGATCTCCCAAAACTTAGCTCAAGAAAAGACTACGACTTCTGGCGTAGTAAACTATACCACTACGTACAACTTACTTACTTATTTATCCTTTCAAGGTCTTCTTACTCGCAACTTTATAAGTTGAGACGATGACGTATGGCCTTCCATCGCCCGGGGTCCAAAGCAGCTTCCCTGTCTATATTAAGATATCTCAATTATCCTCCATTTCTATTTTTATTTACTTTTATTTATCAGTTTTCAATAATTTATGTTGAGAGTTTTAACAAGCTGCCATAGTTTTAAGAAGCTGCTATATTTAGACAAGTTATACATTATGCACTAACAAAACAAATAAAGTTTAAAAGCCTTCTTTTTTCTCTTTTTACTCCAGAAATTTATAACTTTATCCTATGTTTTGATCATTCTCTTAAACTTTATCAAATACCCAGTAATCCTAAATATTTTTTTTATCAGAAAGTCCCCGTATTTTGTTGAAAGCAGTCTGGGACATTTCTACCGAGGATTTCCGCCCTTTTCCTATAAGTGTGTTTTACAAGGGTGCTGTACTTGCAAAGTAATCACAGTTGTGAAATAAATAAATACTCAGCATATCAGAAATAAAGAAATTATAGATCTTTTGCTGCCCAAAGCAATCGATATTTTGTATAAACTCA
>JAAAKM020003278.1:0-12640 GCA_010016025.2 Alatinidae sp. Z8VKAUB7J3 | reverse complement strand
TCAAGTTCTGTACCAAAGAATTACGTGGACAATTTAGAAATGAGCTTCCTGTGTGTAAGTATTACTCTAAGCTTTTTGATAGTGGACAAAACTCTCTAATCTCGTGATTCTAGTAGATTGAAATCTTGTTAGTTTTGTTTCTAAACTGAATCCCAAAGAGAATCACAATCATACTACTTAACACTAGACATATCAGATGCAAGACAGGAACATTTCTATCTTAAGGAAACCACAATATACTTACGTAAAGAATTTAATAGTATCTATTACATGTAAAGAATGCAAATGTAGAACATTTTATACTCTAATGAAGGGATATACTTCATGAACATAACAATAAGGGATGTCTTGGAAAGAAAAGTTTTGGTCTGTTTATAAAAGTATTAGTGGATGAGCTGGACTTAGTTTTGACATACTGTAAATGATGGGTCCATTTTCCTTAAACAGTTTCCCAGATTACTATTACAACTATAATTTTGGAATTGACGAAAAAACCTATCCGCGATGACTTTACTGGGTAGAAGAGGATTGTCATAGGTCTGAGATTAAATGTAATTAAATAATATTTCTTAGATCATTCGTGTTTGGGGGGCGTAGATTCTGGTATGCTGTATAAAAGGCAGTGGAAAAAAGGCACCAGGAAAAAAGACACGGTGACGGAGGCACTGGGGAAAAGTGTATCATTGGTGATTTATTACCTCAGATATCATAATGAACATCTGTCAAGTTGTCTTTTTTAGTCTCGTATCACACAATAAAATCACTTTCATTTGTGTTTTTGGAAGTTTTGAAAGAATAAATTTTAATAGTGAGATGACCAAAAAGTATTGATACTGTTGAAAAAATTAGTTCATATCTATCAAACTAGTGACTCTCAAGAAATCAAACAATAGCTTTAGCAAATTAAAATTGTTTTGCACCCTACTAACAAGTAACAACGCTACTTCCAAACATAATAAATAATACTACGAAACTGCATAGTAAAACACTGCATATAATGTATATCTAGATATTGCGAAAGCCAATATGACTACTGTATCACGCTGCAACTGTTTACCGAAACAAGAACTAAATAATAATTTTCATTGTATTTTGTCGTTGTGGATTAAGAAAAAAGCTAATTCATTTCGTCATACCTGTGGCATTCTGATAATACGTTCCCTACAAATAGTTAAGGCAGAATTTTCAAAGTAGCCTGTTCTCTTATCCTTAGAATTCTTTTTTGTTCTGATACTTTTTTACTCTTACAGATATGGTCGACGATGCCAACAATGTACTCACAAGAATTCGACATCAAAGAAAGAACTTTGTGTAAAGTACATAAACTTGAAGTTGACTTAGGTTACTTGATAAATTTCTTTTCATATTTGAAAGTGCGTTCATTTGTGAAATCACACCTACTGTTATCTGGACTCTATGTTGTCCTCTTTATTTTCAGAAAATTACATTGAGTTACGTAAAGATAATATATGGAAAGGGAAGCTTACATGATGCTCAATTAGTGCAGATGATCAGGGCCGAGCTCTGGAAACCGACCTGTTTGGTATTTTACTCATAATGGAGAATTTGCTAAAGGCCAAATAAGTTCTCTTGAATTATACGAAATAGTATCTCTTCAACAGAAAATTGTACATTGATTACTTTTGAGGGTAATGTTTCCATAACATAATTGTGTACCCGCAGTATGTAAAAGATGTCTTTTCAAATTAAACTTATATACTTGTATCTCATATCTTCATAATTAGTTATTCATATTCTTCAGGTCATTGTCGACAAACAGTTCTCATTTCGTTATACCGATAATACTTTTTCCGTTTTCACAAACTAAGAAATGTAACAGCTTTCTTTTAAAACATAATGTACTACATCCTGCTCTTAATTACATGTTGATTACATGCAATAAGGAGCAAGACAACTCCTTACATTTACTTGACATTCTACTTGGAAAGAACAAGACGTGTTTTTCACTCATGTTTACAGAGACCCTTTATGCACTATACAATGCACTCAGTGGGACTTATATTGCTGTAAAACACTTGAAACAAATCTCATCGTAACTCTGCTCAAAATGTAAACGGTAGGAAATATTCCCTGAAGCTTAAGGAATCACTAACCCCCAAAACTAAATTTAAACAAAACAGCTACGCATAAAACGTCATTGATGTTATACTTTTAATTTAACTGCAAGTTTTTCTTTGACCAAAATACAAACTGGTGGGAAACGTTCCCTGAAGCTTTTAAGAAAGGATAGTAACCACAGTGATTAAAGCACATCCCGTGTGTACGTTATTTCACCCAAAAATTGTCATCTGTAGTCCATAAAGACGTACTACATATCACACATAAAAATTCCTTAGTTTACAAATGCACAAGTTGCAGTGCGAGCAATTATGTAAGTTGTACCTCTTACAAGTTACAAGGGATAATCAAGCATCATTACTGGCCTTTGCCGCATTTGCTTAAAAAGCCAACATGTGCCGACAATTTCTAATGGCATTTCTTTAGGTTTAGAGTATTAGAAAAGCATTTTTCTTTACGTTTTTCAGTAACATAAGGGAAAGAAAATGTATAACTAACGCACATTTTATTTTCAACGTCGTATTCCGATCGTTTCCTTTCCTATAGATTATAAAGAATGAAAGCAATGAAGTGCTATTATTATAGGCTTTGTATTGCCTACTTGTAATATACGGTCTTTGACAGATCAGAGAAACGTTGTATGACAAGTTACAATATACATCAAAACTAATTGAACATTCACAGGCAAATTGGACAGGCGTTAGAAAGCGTACCATTCAACCTTTAGCAGTCTTGCTGCCGAAAACACCCCATCAAACTTTACGCTCTCGGTCTTCATTCCTTTAAAGCTCTTAGTGACTAGTTTTTGCATATATTCTAACAAATTTTGCTAAAAAAGCTGTTGCAATTAATCCTTTATCGACGTCATATTTCGTGACTTCTCTCGATGTACATTTTTCTGTCATTACTTGCAAAATCAATATTCCTGTGACAACTTGAAGTTTGCTGATCGCTTAAAGAAATAACTAGTTAATCCAATGTTAAAAACATCTGCTCTGCTCTCAGACTTCACAAAATGTAGGCCCATCGGTAATTCACAATTTGTTTCAAACGCTTAGCAGGCGCTTGTGACCGAGGTTCATATCCACTGCTTTAATTTGTGTATCTCTAATACCGTATCAGGGAAACTGCACTGCCGAAAATTCAAAACTGTATCCGAATGAACACAGACAGTCAACGTACTACTCTCCTAGTGGTGCAAGTCTGTCATGACGTATAGCCTACTAGTTAAGTTTTGGTACTGAAGTCTTTCCGCATCACTGGTTTAGATCATAATTTATTAACAGGTCCTGTTTCCTTCCACCAAATACTTTCGGGGAAATATTAACATGTGGCATTCCTCAAGGATCAACCTTGGGGCCTCTACTTTTTAGATTGTACGTTAACAAACTGTTTAACACTTTTAATGATTGTCTACCAGACGCACACTACTATAATAATGATGGCCTAATGATCGCCAAATTGGACATATTTCAAAGCTGAGGTACTCGTTGCCATGGAGCGGTACACCAAGGACATTAGAGCCTAAATGTTGACAGGCAAACTGCATCTTAACAACAAAGTTTTTGATTAATACTAGACTTACACAGGACGTTTTGCAATCGTTTTGTGTCAATAATTTCCTTCACTAGGTACCTTCACTAAGATACATAATCATTAGAGAAAAAAAAATAATATGTAATAAGTAACTTAAGTTTTAACTTCCGATTTTGAGTTACATCAGACCCCGAGTTAAAATGCCCCCACTGTGAGTTACGTCGCCAAGCGTGCTCACAAATGATTTGTTTATAAAAGAACCTTTATATATATTTTTTTCTTTGTTCTTTTTTTTTGTTTAGTAGCCTCTTGGTGATTCTAGTAAATTTATATTTATTTTTTGTAATGTGATGCCATGTGCGTGCTACTGTTCTTGTTCATTGACTTAAGTTTAAGTGTAAATATCCGTTTCTAATTATCCTAAAGTATATCGTCATTGAAATTTGTATTTCTTTTTTAAACAGGATCATGAATATGTAAAGCAATTTTTGAAAAAGATGATATCGAAACGTCAACGAAATTGTGTATTTTATGACTTATATATGAATATATATATTTAATAGTTTTTGCTATTTCAAAGCCGGAATACAAAGACTGTCTGGTTTTGAGCAGGGCTTCTGTGCCGTACGAAGATTGAAACGTGACGAGGTTGCAATGTCTGCACCTGCTGTACTGTGTACCACAAGAAGACAACGCAAATCTGTGAGGCAATTCAGAGCTACATGATTATGATTTGTAAGACAAGATTTAGTAGGTTCACACTTCAATCATAATTCAGAAAGTTGATGTTGTCAGTGCTTAATCCAAGTTCGTTTCACCACTCGATTGCCTATACAAACTTGATCACCAAGAAACAGATGCTTCTTTTTTGTATTTGATGTCACAAAAGTTCATTTTGAATAAAAGTTGAAAGATAAGCCCATTTTAGTATGAATTAGGAACACCAATGACGAAAAGCAATCTAATGAATGCGCCCAAGTCACTTCATCATCTCTAACAAGATCTCCGAACATGAGAATGAAGATTCATATGAGCAGCTATAGAATGTTTTGTCGTTTCCATTCTTCCCCTTTAAAAGAAGCCAGGTGTTTGATTTTATTTTGCAAATCAGATCTGTGGGTCTTCTCAGTAGTAAAGCTATAGTTTGCTCTAAGACATAACTACCCTTGTCTACTTGTACCAGTATGATTGGTCCTAGTTATTTTACCTTTAAGGCCTTTCCCAACATCTGGTGCGTTGAAGGGACTTTACCTCAAACTGTAAACGGACTTTACAAATTAGTGAGACTACTCCATCGAAGATGCCCAATTCTATCAGTTAAATTTCTCTTGACTAGTGTCAAGTAAGTTTAGTAAGAATAAGTGTTTAGGACCTAAACGCGCTGTATTTGATTGTTAGAGGATTGTCCCAAATTTATGCAAGATTGTAGCAGCTCTAATTACCTGTTTTCTTGGATATCAGATTATCTTTTTAATAAAAGCTGCCACGCCTTTAAAATTTATCTCACTCCTTTTGGCCAAACATTATTTGTAGGCCCATATAACAGTCCTCCAATAACCATTGCGACACACCATTTAACAAGAAAATCATGAAGATGTTAGTTACATTGTACAACAAACCTTATCGGTACCATACAGAAAACTCATGACAATAACAACCTACATGTTTGATGCAATCCGTTGGAGCGCGGGGGGGAGGGGGTTCTTTGCAATGTTGGTGATTCTCCATGTATGATTGATAGTTAACGTGACTTCAATAAAATCTTATGTACAGGTAAAATGCGTAGAGATAACTTTGTTTTCGCCCTTAATACTTCAGCTCTGGAATTCAGAGAAGAGTGATTTTAGGGTATGAACACATTTGTTACGTTGGGTGTCCCTATGAGATATAAATTTATATTATTAGAGACTAACTATGGATGTTAGTATTACATTTTTGAATTGTGCATATACTAGTTACTTTAACGTACCTAAATATAGAAATGATTTTAGTAACTCAAATAGAAATCTTCCAGGCAACCATTGAATCAATAGTAGTTAATTAAATCAAGGTCATGAACACTTAAATAACACTTGAAAATCCCTTAAAGGCGCTGCTGATGGTAGAATAGCGAGAAAAGTTATGAAAATCTCAGAAAAGCGGCACCCTACCAAGAAGAATATATGTTGATGGACTTCACTAATCAGTAAAACAATAAGAGGTCGGGGTTTGAGGCCATTGGTAGAGAAACATATATGAACTTGCCAGTGTCTTTGTAGTTTCATGGGCAATTGACGGAGTGAGAAACTAGGCTAACCAGGTAAAACATTCGTTGATCAATCGCAAGATGACGTTGGCTGTATAGCACAAGATCTTACTAAATCAATGAATTATAAACATTAAAGGAAAGAGTAGAGGAGTGACGAGTTTGCTCGACTAGATATGGTAGGGTATATTTATCTGCTGATTTCTTGTGCATGTGTAGAAACGCGTTGAAAAAGCGATAGGTGCAATCTTCTTGTTTGAAGTGATTTGCATGATTGAATTATTGGAGTGTACCTGCTCCAGACGATTGCTTCAAACGCAGTCTTTAATTTCACTTCAGACCAAACACAATAGACGACTACGGTTTGACATCCCGTAAGAATATAACATGACAAACATAAGCCAAGTAGATTAGATCTTAATTTTACAATGCACAAATAATTCAAGACGAGTCTAAAAATCAATAAGTCAGAAAACTTTAGCGGACAACGTTAAGCCCAATGTAAAGGATGCAGAGTCTTTTCGTGTCCTACTGTAATTGACAACTATTACTTAATCCTTAACTACATTTTGTTCAATGTGAATTTCTGTACTTGTTTCTCTTAGGCAAATGTTTTGCCAGCTGTTACCATCACATTTACCGTCTTTATGAACTTGCTGGTAGGAAATGAACGGATTGACAGTTAAGTTTGCGTGCAAGAGATCAACAAACAAGAATACAGGTGGACACATTTATCTACTTTGAAAGAGTGAGGATGCCTGAAGCATAAACGTACGGGCATTCTCACCCGATTATCAATAGTTTTCTGTAAAAATTATTTGTAAATAAAGGTGGAATGCAGACAATCTTCATAGTTACTTTAAAGTAAAGTGTTCCCTTGTCACATGTGCTCCTCTTTCTCATTAAGTTTTGTAAGCTTTGTAAACTGTCATTGATTACCTGAAATCTACAGAGGTCCTATGATACTGCAAGCAATGTACCGGTAATCATAGATCACATTCGAACAGCAGATGAAAAAGGGAAAAAATGATTACCAAGTGGAAACGCTATTGGAATAGGGCTGTGGGTTTAGACTTCTCCATGTTTTGCCAAGTTGTGTTACTCTACATTAAAAAGAGCAAAAGAAACATTAAAACACTGAAGAAAGGAGGAAAAGAATTCCTTATGCCCAATCTCAATCGGCAAAAGATGCAAAGTCTTTGCTGAAGATCGAATGGAGCAATAGAAAAGAAACGTTTGATTATCTTATTAGTCCCCTTTCTTGATTTGGTGGCGCCGGTACTGCAACTGGCGTATAATCTAAAGTAGCTGCTATTGGGATACATATTTTCACTCTCGGATGAGAGTGGACAACCGTGTTGTTTGGTGGCAATGTTTCTAATATTATTGTTTTTGGAAATACCCCAAAGAAATAGAAAATATATTACCACAGGGAGCCGAGCCCATTGGTTTTGGAAATTTCTTAACATTTTACTTTCATGTTCAAATTTCTACCAACCTTGATATTCTCTCAGCAATAATAAGTTTCCTGTTACCAAACGTTATGTATTTTATTCCTCTCTAATCTAAAGGAACTCCACTCTATGCAATCCAACCACTTCCTTGTATAAACAAAAACGATAGAAAAGAAACAATTAATATGATTAACATTTTGCACTCAATGCTATGAGTGGGAAATAATAGAAAACAGTTCGTCTATTGGGCTTGCTTACATTCCTACTGTGGTCATCGGGACTGACGACCTCCCTGAAATGATTTCGTGCTTTTGCAATTATCTAAATAACAGATGGGAAAACTCTCAAAACAGGAATCACTCACTGACATGATATTTGTAAATCGACAAGGAAATAAATTGTCGACTATGTTATAAATTTCTATTTTGCTGGGGTTGCTGGGGTTTTGCTGGGGTGCTACAAAACCCTCTTGTTCTTTACTACACTGATTACGTAGGTGATGATATCACGAGTTAGGCTGTCCTTTAGCTTAGGTGATGTTCACTCTAACAAACGACCAATGATTTGATAGCATGGAAGAAAAGCAAAACAACATTCATTCGTCTCTTTATTTTGTTCTGGTGAATTAATGCAAGAACGATAGTGAAAAACGCTGTTATTTTTGTAAAGTTAGTTAGTTAGCCACGAAATTTACAAGGAGAAAACTATTTCACTAGAAAATTTTACTTGCCTAATACCCCTTATCTCGACCCTCCCTTAAAATTCTGTTCAATTTTCTGTTCAGAACTAATGCCTATGCTAATGTGCCTCATACATGCCTTATCAGAATTTGAAGCGTCCTTTCGTTCTTTCTACTCTTTTGTCTCTCTCCACTTAGATATTATCGTACCTGTTCCCGTGTATCTTGTAACCCTGACACCAAAAGAAAAATAATCGTTTCCATACCCTTTCAGCACTGCTCTTACCTAACCCTTTTCCAAATCTAACATTACAGAAACTATTTAATGGATTGTATGAGTTTTTGATCCATTAGAGGGCTGGATCTGCCGACTAGAAGAAAATAATGATGGCGTAGCTGCTCCGTCTGTTCAACCAACACTGGCTGTATTGAGTAGCCAAGCATTTAATTAAAGTGCCACAGAGTAGAATTTAAAATACATAAGGACACAGCTTTATGTTTTACTTCAATGGAAAATGTATAATGACACCAGTAAACATCTTGGTAAGTCATTCGATGAGAATATAACAAACAAAGATAGCATTTACTTATGACAGTTTTTACAAATTTCTGTCTCTAAATATCAGCCAATACTATTGGCAAACAGTGTCTTATAAGCTGTTAAAGTTACATCATTTAAGTACTCAAACACAATAGAAGACCTTCAACATCAATAGCATCTTGTTTCTATTTTTGTATAAGGAGGCTTTTTGTATCCTACCACCATCTTCAGATAACCAGTTACAAACCATAATACAAGCTGGGTAAAGATCTCAACATAAATAGTAGGGTACATTAACAACTAACAAAGGATATATTAACAGAAGGGGATGCAGTGGCGTAGCTGGGCTCATGTTAATGGTCGTGTTGACCGGTACCATCGAGAGGGAAGGGAGTAATTGTCCCATGGAAGACCGATAGAAGTTCCCCTCCCCTATAATTTTATTATTTGGTACTTTTAGTAGGCCTGTCAGATAAAATACATGTCTTTACCATTTTCTTTTTATAGCAGTACCAGAACACTACATTAACAGCTCTCTTCCCAATGTTGGGCAGGTTTTGTCAATTTCACACCTTGAATCCTTCAGATCATTGGAATAAGTTGATGCCATATCAGATCATCTATCAAACTCGGACAAACTCATTCTGTGTTGTAATCATTGACATAATGGTTGTAACACAAACAACTTCTGCAATCATATATAATGGCTCAAATACTAAATCTGACAGTGTGATATATGTTATATGTCAACAGTTCGTAATCAATTCTTAATGAAAAACGTTTCTTGATTTGTTTTTCAGGCGTATCAAAAGTGTCCCTCTTGAATTTGAGGCCTCGAGTTGCATAGCTTGTTGCTTAGATTTTGGACCAAATCGAGGCCTCGCACCTAAGGAACTGAGTTGCTTATACAAAAAGAACGTGTAGGCATTTTCGACAATTCCGTCCTTTTTGGCAGCAACGACCCATACTTTATGCCTCGCATTCTTTATTTTCTGTGACGGCAAGGACTCTGATAGCGGGAAACAAACAGGAAATTCAGCTGATATTGCATGGTAAAAAATTTCACCGAGCTAGTTTGAATCAAAGTTAAGACTACGCTCTCTATTCTTTATAATCCTGAAACATTCTCTTGTCGAGACTTGCCTCCCCTGCAGAAAGCAAAACCTTACAATGTCAAATTGCATAATTGGGGTTCATCTTTCTATTCCAGATTCTTCGTCAAACCAGCTATCGGTAAGGTCTAACACAGGATCAGGTAGCTGCTTTCCTCGGCAGTGCAGAAGAGACTGGAATTGCTTGGCTTTCTTAGCTGCTGACTCTTGTGGTGTTTCTTTCACCGCTGTTCTAAGCTGCGCTGCTCCGTACGCCAATGCCACGAGTTCTTCTTTTGAACTATTTGTACTTAAACCACAAATTCGTAGAAAACGCTTCAACTCGGGTACTTTCCAACGTTTAAAATCAGCTAAGGACAGTTCACCATAATCCACATTCGCCATTCTCTCTTCGCGTGCTTTCAGTGAGTGTCCATAGAGAACGTTTGTTTATCCCGCATTATGAAAGCGAGGCTGGATGAGATCGAAACTCCGAACTGGCTTATTCTGGAAAAGTATTTCTTCCTGAATTCTGAAGGACTAACAAAGTCTTTAGCCGTACTCTGTTCTATTCAAGTCTGATCCATCTAAAGCTTTGTTGAATGGGATAACTTTCTACTGAATTCTCGGTTCCATTGTCTTAATTGCCTCTAATGATGTGTGTGAATATCATGAATGAGACATTTAAAGAGTTCTCGTATGTAATACCTACAGGGCATTCCAAGTAGTCGCATATTCTACATCAAAATGTGTTTAGTGATTTTAGTCAGTTTCGAGTCACAAGACTGCCGTGCCATTGTTACTTGTTGTTCAAACAAAAGTTTCAAATGGAGAATCAATGGCCATCATTAGTGAGGGAAAATTAGCCTTATCGGTGGATCAATCGGGAATAAATTATGTTGGCATGTTTGAAACCGTTAGAACCGCAAATTTTTGTAGATTAACGTACTCAATGCCTTAACTTTCCTGAATCGGGCAGATAAAATGACGCAGACGAGGGAAAGACGGAGGAAAAAAATTAACGAGAACCAGCTTCATAATAACGTTTTACAAAGATGTTTTCGGAATGTCACTTTTGCACCCGGTACTTTGCTGCCATGCAGTTATCAAAACAAAAAATATAAAATAAAAACAAATAATAAACTCATTTGATCTGCAAATAGTACCCGCAAAGTTTGAGTAATACTTTAAACCAACCTGTGTGCACTTTTGAAAGCTATGAAACGGATCAGGGATCTTAGACTTAGTCTGAAGTTCTCTGAACGGATGTAGTGTGCGTGAGATTTACTAGTACAAAAGATCCACGTGCTCAAGTTTTAGCACGCAGATTTTTGTTCTTTTCACCACGTTTTGGTACTATAAAGCAGGGTTTCTCAACCTTGGAGTGTATATTACCCCCCTCAATCTAACCAAATTTCCAAGTATCCCCAGGTTCCCTGGGAATTTGGTATTCTTTCTTTACACCGATATTTAACAAGTACACTATGAGATGAACAGTCAATAAAGTCTTAATTTGCTTACTCGGTGTAAAACGAAAAGACGCGTAATGTGTGAGTCAACAGAGACAACATTTATTTGTCCGTTTGTTTGATTTTAGAACGTTGACGTAAGAAAAACAATGGACAATGCTACTAGTTGTTGGAAGCACTTAGTATAAAATCTCAAATACCCTCTAATGGGGGGCCCCGGTCCCCGTTGAGAATCAAAGCTTAATCTATGTACAAGCCCGATAACAAAACTGGTATATGATACTGTAATGGGTATTGTCCGAAAGTGAAAATTTACCATGAGATGAATTGCGTGACGGCTTTGTCTTGGTGATGAGGTCAGTGATCATGCTCACGTCACTGATGCTAGCAGGAGGAGCAGGGCGTATCCGAAGATATACGACATATTGACAAGCACCTACTTTTGGGACGTGTTCTATGCATTATACCACTTATGTCACTAAACCTTATAAAAGAGAAGGAAAAATGAATCAAGAGAGAACTTTCGTTATCTACACGGAACGAAGACGTTTAAGAGTCGTTTGGAGGACCGGTGTTTTGCTGCGAAGTCCTCGCACGAAGACTGCCAAAGATCCACATATCTCGAATAAAGAATCAATCCGTCACCAAGCAAGAATATATACAGGTATGAACATTATGACTGTTATGAACATTATGAACATTATGAACATTATCAACCATTGAATGGACCATCTTCTTTTGGGGTTATATTTTATTATCAATTGTTTGTAGTAGTGATTATAATTATAATTTACTTTACATGATTCACTTAACTCAAGTCTGTTTACTGGGTTATTTCTACCAGGCCTTTATTGTAGCTCGCGTACCCGTAACAATACATTGCTTTAAATGCTACGAATTTAACGTTATTCCATACTAGAAGCGATCGCCGTCCGTTGAAAGCTCTCACCGCAGCTTCGATTGTTTTTGTTTTTCTGCCAACCACGAGATTTTCGCGCCAAATTTCCTCGAGTTGTGACGTCACGGGAAGTATCAGTGACTTATTATTTTACTGCGACTTACTATCAGCGATAGTAAGTCACTGGAAAGTATCCCAAAAGTAGCAGAAAATCTGTTGATTAAATATTGCGTGAAATTGCGTCAGTGACTCAGAAAAGTCAAAATATTTATGTGAATGGTCCTGTTATATATCATTAGAGAGGTTTTAATGAGCTGAATAGTATTTATTTAGACAGCAGGGGTTGGACATCACTTTCTCTGAATTTTAATTGGCACCTGACAGAAATAAGAAGAGGTAATTAAAATATATCGGTATCGAATCTATACTGTATGTTCCAACTGGACTCTAATTCATGAAGAGAGTGAAAGAATTAAGAAAGTTCTGATAGATAATCATTTTCCAAAATATTCAAAAAATTCACCTATTGATAATTTCATCGACTCCAAGGTTAAATGCACCGTTTATGATACAAATCGGAGAACCACAGGTCGACTCTAAACTGTTTTATAAAGGACTGTCAGTGGTCTCAAAATGCACCAAAGGAAA